>JASSUY010031717.1:0-77156 GCA_032466535.1 Forpus xanthops | reverse complement strand
CTCTGGGGGTGTGAGGTGGAGGGGGAGTATGTGTGGAGGATTGCTATAGGTGGATGTAGGGGGCTGGGTGTGGATGTAGGTTAATCACTTTGTGAAACAGAGAATGAGTGCTGGCTCCTGTAGGGGGGATGAATTGCCATGGGGAACCAGGCAAAGTGCTGATTGTGAGTGAAAGTGCGTGCGTGCATGTGTGTTTGCATGAAGCAGTCACTGTGGGAGTTAGGAGCCATAGGGAGCTGGGTGGGAGCGTGGGCTGCAGGTAGGCGTGCGTGGATCACGGGAGACAACCACGGCTGTGAGAGTGTGTGTACGGGAGAAGAGCGGTAGGAAAGGGATGCTAGCACTCCTGTATGTGTCCCTCAACATGAATCACAGCAGAGAGTAGGGTCTGAGGGCTGGCTCTATGCATGTGCCTGTGGGAAGGAGTTGCTGTGGGAGACACAGAATGACCTGTGCTCTTCATGATTATGCATGTGAGCTGCTGCAGGTAACAGGCCAAATGTAGGGGGTCTGGGGACATGGAGGGAGCTGCTGAAAAAAGCAAGGATGCAGAGCCACGATGCACTGTCCCTGTCTGTGTGCAGGGCAGTGTCCAGCATGAGGCCAGGAGAAATTCTTGCACTGTATGTGATGTTACTGCAAAGACCCTCATCTTGTAAGGGTCACCATGATGCCCTAACCCTTGCTGCCTTGTTTCCTACAACAGCAGCTCCTGGCTTTCACTGAGCTGGCTGTGAACAGCTGGTCCTCAAGCAATTTGAGAGATGCCCTCGCTCAAACCAAGCGAACCTCCAGTATATCCAAATGCTAAATATATCTTCAGCAACCAAGTGGTATGAGTTTGGAGTGACCCCAAACATGCTATGCTGCAGATAGAGCAGCAGAGGGACATGAAGGGGGTTAGTCCTTACACTACAGCTCACTACTGTTTCCTGCTGGAGGGACTCAGAGAACCTGCAGAATCATATAGGTCCTGGGCTGGCTGAGGGAAGTAATCACTATCCTCACAGCATATTGGCAACCAGTTATACTGTGGAGGATACCTTCAGGCCTGCAAACTCCTGCAAGGCACAAGCACTGGCATTCCAGTAGCTTCAGTGTGCTCTTGCCTTCCAGTACAATTCCAGATTGAAAACTCCAGAGGTTAAGCCACCATTCCAGTGACAGGAAGAGACTGCCCTTGCATGGCCTTCCCAGACAGGGCATCTCTGACAGACATATGTTGTTATCCCAAGTCATTAGTCTGCAAGATGGGGCAGCTCTTGTGCTCAGCCTTCTGACAAACAGACAGTCAACCAGAAGCAAAAGCTTTTATAGGTGGTTGTTCAAATGCAGCAGATGCAGTCTTGGTCTAGTGTGGGGCAGAAGCAGAGGAAAGGTGTAGAGGGGCATGAAGGAGCTACTTCAGGTAGCCCAAGAGTGAAATGCTGTGGCAGCACATGCTAATGGGGGCACTTCGGCCCCTCAAAGGTCTCCCTCCAGTTAATGCGTGCCTGGATTCGCAAAGAGCAGTAGCCCCATGCATTATGTTTCCACATGGCTGCTTCTACCTTCACTCCATCCTCCACTCCCAAGCACTGGCACAGCTCAACCCCGCTGGGGAGGGACCCTCCTCCCAGCCAGCTCGCCTACCTATACTTCAGGCTAAGATCTGACATGCATTTTGACACAGCCATGCCTCCTCTCTCTTTTCCCCACTACCTTGCCTTGTTTAGAGCCTGTTTTTTTCTTCCATTGCCAAAACACAATGACTGTTATAATTAACAGATTATCTCAGTGCGACAGCTGCAGTCCTTTGAAAATTAGGTTGAATAACAGGATCCTGCCGTATGGTAATTTCTTTTCAACTCTCAAATATTTTCTGTCACTCTCATTTCTACCTTATTTCTTCTTCTCTTTCTTCCTTTTCTCTCTCCCCTCTCCTACATTTCATCAGCTCCCTGACTGCATGAGTGATATCTTTGGGGTGAGACAGTCTGAAGGGCTCTTTCTGCCTTCATCAACTGTTTTCATTCCTCTTCTTCTACTACCACAACTCTCAGAGGCAGTGTTTTTAAGTTGGATCATAAGCATATCGGGAAAAAATATGCCCACCAGAAGCCATGGTCAGGGCTCAATAGCTCAGACATGCTGCTTAGGTAATTGCATGGGAAGGGGAGTAACCGGGATGCAGTACCCTGAACACGACCTGCAACTTTCCCACAGGGAGCTGAATGCAGCGTTGTGGCTGAGCGGTTAGTATTGAGCTAACCAGGAGCTCTACCTACCCACCTACCCGCCCGCCTTCTTGCTGACTCAGCATCTGCCCCTGACTCACCACTTGCACACTGAATGGGGACTGGCAGTACTTATACGGCATCCTTCCCTCTCACTAAGGCAGTAGCTCTACCACTTACCACCCCCTCTCCCCATTATCCACCTACATCTGTCTCTCTACCGACTCAATCAACTCAAGCCAGCCAAAAAAGCAGCTTGCTGGAAATTCAGGGTTTCAAAACCAAAATAAGAACTGGTGCTGCTCCCAGCTGGACCCAGATTACAGGCTCTGGAAATCTCTTCCTCCAGGACTGGGGACTTCCTGGCCCCTGCTGCAAACTGGACTGATCCATTCAATGAAATGGCAGGACTCCTTTGCCTCTGCTTGGGCAGACCTGCTAATGCATGGCATTTCAGGTTGTGAGGATGACCAGCCAGACATGTGGGACAGGTCTGCTTCAACTGAATTTGGCAACTGAAAGGTTTCAAGTTCAACATGTTCTGGACTCAAGAAAGCTGCAGCTTTGTCTTCGACTGCACCAGGAGCATTAGTTAATTATTCTCAATGCCTGGCTTGAACTCCTGCAAAATGCCTTGATCCTGTGCTGCTCATTTCAAGCATGTCTGTAATTCATACAGCATTGTCTTTTACAATTAAACACTGCTTTTTCTTTTTGAAAAACAGGCCAGTATTCCTCCACACCACTCATCCATCGCAGCCTAACCCACCTCTGCAGAAGCCAGCACCAGCTGAGTCCTGGGCCTCCTCCTGCCTCCTCATCACAGCCATTTCCTCTCCTCCCATGGAGTTCCACCTCATTTATTTCCTTAATCCTGACTCAGTAGAACAGAAACTCTTTGTCACCATTATTCTGCCAAAAGCCAAGTAGAGTCTTTTAACAAATACTCATCTATTCCATTGTGTTTCAGCAGTCTCCGGTAATGCTCCTCCTCTTTGTCCATGATCTCTCTCTTTTCGTTCTTTGCTACCCTCACCCTGCATTCTCCCTTTGCTTTCACTCCAGGCCTCATGTTGGCTCGAGGCACTTATAGCACATCTCCTCATTCATTCACTGTCACTGTCACTTACCCAAATGTTACCTTCAGTTATTAATTCTCCTTTTTTTCTAGTAGCATCCCTCCTCTGGGTGCTCTGTACAGTCCTACTTACGTATCCAATAATAGTATTTTCCCAATGAGTGAGTCATATACCCCTTTGCTGACATTTAGAATTCTCCTTGTTCTTTGAAATACGTTTATTCATTCCCCCTCTCTACAATTATATACGTCTACTCATGATGTTGCATTTCCTACAGCAGCAGTGCAGCAAACAGATCATCCATGCAAATAACAAAATAATTCTCTCTGCTGGTACCTTGTCATTCTCCATTTTAATTATGTAGGACAAAGCTAATTCAAGCTACGAAGCAATCAAAAATAGAGGACAACTTAATTTAAAAATCACCCTACCCTTTCCTTTGTTCTTGCTCAGACCAGATTTCAATCTTTTTTGTTCCTACCTATTTACTGCTCTGCCTCTTTCAATGCTGTTAGTAGCAGAGGCTGCAATGGATATTGCACCTCTGGTTTCCTAGGTGCTGTAAATACCTTCAGTGAGAAACAGCCTTTGCTCCAGACTGTTTCCAAGCTGAAGGGACAAAAGAAAAGAAGTATTACTCGGGGCACATAAAAGTCTTACCCACTAACCCAGGTAATATACACTCCATGACCAGAGAGTGATACCACATGCCCCTACATCTGTCTCCAGGTAGCCCTAGCAAGTAATTCTTCTGGTAGTCCTTCCTCATTCCTCACCATAGGCCTTATTCCTTCCCACACACTGTTCTTTTCTTCTCTTCTGGTCCTTAGTCACCCTTGCATATGCCTTATTTTATTTATTCCTTACTACTCTTCTTAATCTGCACAGGCCAAATCCTAAACTCTGTAGTCACCCTGACTCACTTCCTACCCAGGAAAAGCAACAATGTAAATCAGTGGGAAAGCCTGTGATGTCAGTCTGGACAGAAACTGATACTGCACGAGGACTCCTTTATGATTATTTCTTGTTCCCTTCTCACTCATTCAGATCTCCATTTATCAACATACTTAAATATGCACCCAACTGTAAACCTATGCAAGTGCCATTCAGCTTCTCAGTTGCTTTATTCTGCAACATCTGTGTTGACGGTTCCCACATCTTCCAAACACAACAGATTCTCCTTCTGCGCTTTCTCTTTGTAACCCACCCACCAACATCTTTAATCTTGCTTTGAGAAATTTAACTTTTCCTTTTTTTCCCTTTGCCTGTTTGGATTTTCTTATTTTCAGTGCTGCCTGGAGATTCCAGCCTGTAATTTCACCTCCCTTTTCCTGAGATCACGATGTTGAATAAAACACCAACTTCCCCCTCTGCTCTCCTGTATTCTGAAATATCGAATTGGACCATTGAGGAGAAAAGCTATTGGCTGGAGCTGCTGTCTGATATTGAAACAGAGCTGGCAGTAATATTTACAAGCTGCTTTGAAAGCTCCAGGGATGGCTTGTGGCCAAAAATGATGATATCTACTCCTCTTTTTTTTTTTTTAATGATGCCTTCCTATGACTCAGTCTGGTCCATAAGTCAAAATGAGATTTTTTTTTTAACCATCCTCCCTTTAAGCAATGAGAACAAGAGCCTAAGAACAAAATGCCATAGCATCACGGACAGGATGGGTTGCGTCACGAATAATGCAACTTGGGGTGTCCTTGGTGGCTTTAAAAGAAGCAGAACAAAAGGCATATGTCCTCTTTCCAGAGAAATGAGTCTTGGCAGAGCTAAACAGCAATTGCCTGAGTTTTCTAAACTTAGTTTGATCTGTAAGCAAAGAAAGAAATATGCAGGAAGTGGGGACACCATGACCTCAAGGGGCTCATGACTACCTGGGCTCAGCAAGGAGCTACCATGCCCTTTATTATCCACCATTGTATGGAGACAGAGCCTTGAATAGAGGAGACGGTGTAGGGGGAACTGCAGCAGCTGTTTTCAAGTGGGACAGCGGCAAACCAATGCAGGCTGCCCACACACTCTTACCCCTGCCTCCAGCTATGCAGTTTGCAGCAACAAACAGACATTCAAACGGTTGATAAATGAGCAGGTCAGCCGGAGACCACTTAATTTGCTCCTTGCCTCCTTTGCCTGACAGTGGCAGGGAGAAAATGCATGTTTGGAAATTGGCAGTGGTGCATGCAGCATTACCAAGCCGGAGTTATGCTGACTGCTATAGAAAAAAAAGGAGAAGAAGGTTGCAGTGACAGCAAGAGAGAGTCAGGCAAGGAAAACAGGAGAGAAATGCGATGGTTTTGTACCCAAGACTAGATACTATGATGATGGGGACATTGAGAATATGATAGATAGGCAGGAAAGGAAGGCAAACAGACAGAGGCAGGCACAGGGGAAGAGACAGAGGCGAAGGAGGGAAGGAAAAGGAAGACAGAGAACACGAATTAATTTAGGAGGAATATACTGAAAACATAATCTTCTCAACGGAGAGAAAATAGAGAGAGAGAGAGAATTAAACAAACAGTGACAGGAAACTGGGAAAGAATAACTTTTTTTTTTATGAGCTTGTTAACATTTGTGAAGTTAAGTAACCCTAAATTTATGCCATTAATTTGCATGCATTACATTTTTTTTTCTCTGCTGCCAGTTTATAGTCTCTGTGAAACCTTTAAAAAGTGGCTTTTTTCCTCCTTTTCACTTCACTTGTGTTAATTAAGGCTTGTGATATATGTATATTTTTACACTGCTGCTGTGCTTTAGCATTTAATCATCAAATGGCCCTTTTTGTCTTTGCTTTGTGTTGCTCTTGCCTGTCTACAGAAACATAAGGAGACCTGTGCGTCTCGCCGTCCACAGTGATCTGTAAGTGTGCCTGGAGACAGACTGGGCTCCCACCAACCATCTTCCTGTGAAATAAGGTGTCTTTCACAACAAGGAGATGTGGGGAGGATTTTCAGCTGCTGAAGGGTTAACAACTCAAACCCATTCAGGCAATCACACTGCCATGCTGAAGCACACTGTATTTACACATTCGCAATCACTGGGGAGCCTTAAAATCGGATTCTCAGGGGAAATCCAAAGCCAAAGAACACAGTGAGATTCCTAATGAAGGCAGTGGCGGCCAGAGCTGGGGGTGGCACAAGTGATAGATATGCTATAATCGCCTGCTGGCAGGAAAGGGGATGCAGGTCATCCTCCAGGGCTTTAGTAGCACCTAGAAATATCCAAACTAGGATGCACGTAGAAAGGGCTGCTGTAGAAAATGCAAGTCCTGCTTCTCACCTGTTCCCAGGGGACTGCCCCACAGATGTTCCAGGGACAGCCATCAGCCATCCCTCCTCTCCCCCTAAGGACTCTCCTTCCTGGGCAAACAGATCTCTCTCCTAAGCACATCACTGACTTTGGAAGTGCACAAGGCCAACACGAAGCATAGCTGGTGGAGCCCTTTTGGCAGCTGTCCCAGTGAGCATATTTCTGAGCTCAGCTGGACAGGAGTCTTGGTCCTAAATGTGCTTTGATTGCTTTGCTCCTCTCTAAAGGCTCTGTATCTCCCAGCTGTAAACAGAGTTTGCTGAAGCAAGAAGTAGGTTGCTAAGTCTGGTTTGGATGCTGTTTGGTCTCTAGTGGAGCTGACGGGACTTGTCTTGTTAAAAGGCAGCTGAACTGAGACCATGAACACTGAACATTGATTCAGACCTAAACACCCACCATGGGAGGCACAGCAACCGGAGCAGGGAATAAGGATGATTGCTGGTCACAGAAAAGATGGCATTCCTTCATGCCCTATGGAGGAACTTTGTGATCTCCTTGGGGACCCGACAGACATACGACAGGTCTCTGGAGGGTCTCTGCTGAACTGAAGTTGGGAAGGAGGGGTACAGGAGACAGACCAGGCTTTCCACACTGTCACTATTATTTTGCCATATGGGGGTGTTGAGCACCAGAGAGGATATTCTGATTTACTCCCTGGCTTACTGTTGCTGTGGCAACGGGAGAAATACAGGCCAAACCAGGCTGCATCTGCAATGTGGTGGTAATAGGGAATTTGGGTTCCCATGTGTGTTTGTTTGTTTGTTCAGCTGTTTGCAGGAGCCACATGGTAAAAAAGCACTGTCGCGATGAAAAGGGAATAGGGCCCAATTGTATCCAGACAAATACGCCCTCCTCTCATGCACCAGCAAAATAGTCATGCATGCAGTCATATTCACAGCAAACAGCCTAAGGAACACTAGCACATACACATCATAGAATCACAGAATCGTAGAATAGTTAGGGTTGGAAAGGACCTCCACAAACACCTCTGGAGCTGGCATTTCCCTGGCTATTCTCCCACTGTCCAAGAAACTGGACTTCTTGTTTTATAGGTATAAAGACCCCATGCACCAGGCACTTTCTAGCAGGGCTCTTAAGTGCAACAAAGAGTCTGGGGCCCACCAGCTTGTGTCGGCACAAGAATCTCCTTTGCTATCAGGTCCACATATCTCAGTTGCCATGATGCTAAAGGGTCACAGACTACCCATTGGTTGCTGAGCAAATACTCCTCCCCCGAAAAAACTCCTCCAGCATGCCATAGTGACTAGTTATTACCTCCCAAGGTGATCAACAAAACAGACTCATCCTCTTCTCAACAGTCATATACCCAGCTGGGAGAGATGGCCTCCATTCCCAATATCAGAGCAAGCCCTCAGGTCACATACATTGGCCTGTTGCAGATGCCCACCTCCAGCTGTGACACCACCTATCTTCTGCCAGCACGATTCCCACCCCAGAAAGCAAGCTGTAAAGTGGAACCTGCTGGGGCCAAAATATTCTTAACTTAAACTGTAGCCTTTGGAGAAAGGCTCAATGTCCAATCTGTCCAAAGTACAGGCCCCGGAGATCTCCTTTAGATCAAGTGAAAGGAAGATGATGATTCTTCAACTACCTTTTACAGCCTCAAAGCTGTTCCCTATAGAGCTGGAAGCACAGAATAGCCTTACAGAAGGCAAAGTTGCTATTCAGTCACACCATGTTCTGTTCTTTATCCCACAGTCCATAACAGGCTGGGGCTTGCAAGGGTGCAGGGGAGAAACAGCCTGATGTCAGAGCAGGAACAGGATTTGCTTAGGCATAGAGGCCTTGGTGCTCCTGGAATTAAAACTCTTAATAAGCAATGGGAGTCTTGTGCTGCAGCTTTTGCAGTGGAGAGGCAAAGCCCATGGCAAAGGAGGGCTAAATTTCCTCAGTCAGACAAGGCTGTGAGGTGGGATGTCTCAGTGGGGACAGTACATGTGGGGCTGAGATACTCCCAAGACAAGAGGCAGACTTGAAAGGTTGGTGAATCCGTCTGTTGGCTGCTGCTAGTGGTGGCCTAAAGGACATTGAAGTAAAAAAAGAAAAAGGAGGGAAACAAAGGGATTAATGTTGAGCTGGAAAAGAAGAGGTGATGGAGTTGGGAGGCTCTGCAGGCATGAAAAGCTTCTGCAGAACATTGTGCAGAGAGGAGAAATCTAGCTCAATGCCAACAAGGACAAGACAGCCACAGGGCATGTGTGGTGGCTGCATGTGTGCTACAGGAATGCTATTGAGCTTGTATAGTCTTTGGGCACCCAGGGCTCTGTGCATGCAGGAGAAGCAAGATGGGGCACAAGTTCCCCTTCTTTGACTCCTGCCTGCCTTTCTTCCCATCATTTCTGGAACTCCATCTGGCTCCACTATTTTTACACACACACAAAGAAGAGAAAATAAACACTTAATTCCTAACCTAATCAGCCCTTCTCTCACTAATTAGCACCCTCCGAGCACATCCACAGGCTGTGAAAGATAACTCTGGGGCTGATAATGACCCCCAACCTGCAATTGCATATGCTGAAGGGTCAGCAGAGCCAAGAGCAAACCAGGGGGAGGCAGGGAGCAGAGCAACCTTTGCCATTTGTTGTTTTTTTCTCTTCAAATCTGGGATGCTGGAAAGGGGCTGTCCTCTTTTTTGGCAGGATCCCTTGTGTGCATGTGTTTGGTGGTGACAGAGAAAGCGTGTGTGTGTACGCATGTGTGCTGAGGAGGGGGGAAGATGGAGAGGTTTGGAGGGAGGGGACTGGCGCTGAGCCCAAACCTGAAACACATGCCAATTTGTGCCTCTTGCTGGTGGTAATGAAGGGCTCCGTTCAGGACACGCGGGACACTAATTAAGGGGCTTCAAAGGCAGCTTTCTGCAGAGTGCTCTCTGAAGGGGGGCTGAGGGGAGGAAGGAGCACAAGAGGGGGGGTGTTCTCCACTCAATGGAAGACTTCTGGCTCCTAGCACTGCTGGGGAAGGCACTTTTTTTTCCTCCCTGTATCCCATAGCAACTCCTACCCATGAGAGCTAAGAAGGTGCAAGCATCTGGCAGCTCTGGGCAAGCCCTCAACAGTTAGCAGGCAAGGCAGGCTCCTGTACAGAGCGTGCTGCCATGGGGAGGGGAAAGCTCCCTCTGAAAGTGGAGGGACACCGTACTGAAAAGAAACAAAGATGGACAAGCAGCATGGCAGAAAGAGAGAAGAGAAAGAGCTGGAAGGAGACAGGCAGGGCCTTGGTGTGATCGGTTTGCAAAGGTAGCACCTATAGGAACAGGAGTTGCCCTTAGTCTCCAGGGACTTGCAAGGATAAAGCTCTGGATCACCACAGATCCAGATGATCAGGCTAGATATTAGGAAGAAGTTCTTTACTGCGAGAGTGTTGAGACACTAGAATGGGTTGCCCAAAGGAAGTTGTAAATGCTCCATCCCTGTCAGTGTTGAAAGCCGGGTTGGACTTGGGTGACATGGTCTAGTGTAAGGTGTCCCTATCCATGACATGGGGTTGGAGCTGGATGATCTTAAGGTCCTTTCCAACCCAAACCATTCTATGATTCTATGATCTGGATGATCTGGATCTGTGGCTGGCTCTTGTCAACTGTATCCCATTGGGTTATTTCTCATGAAAGGTTGGATGGGGCAAACTTTGTGAAGACGACAATGGGCAGGGCTGAGAATGTGCCTCCAATGTGCCAGTCTGGGCACAAGGCTCTGGGCTTAGCTGAGCACTGAAGATAAACAAGCACTGCATGAGCACCCAAAGAGCTCTAGCCCACTTCCCGGAGCTTCACAGACTTTGGCCCTACAACCTCTAAGCATTGCAGATTCACTCATAGCTATAGAATTCCCATGTCAATGGGAAGGAGCCAAGCCACGGAACGAGTGATGTGACTCCACCATGGCCACCAAAGAGTCTCAGCTCAGCTGTCCTGCTTCCTACCTGGTACTTAAACTGAACATCTGCATACCCACCCTCCATGGGAGCAAATATGAAACAGCAGCTCTGGTGGAAAACAGGCCTGTGCTGAGATTGATTAAACGGGGACAGAGTGTGGGAGGAAAGAGAAGAATAAATTGGCAGAGAGAGCAACAGAGTGTTAGTGAGAGACAGGAAGAAAGGATGAGTGAGAAAGATGGTAAGGGAAAGAAAAGAGAGAATGGAGGGTTATCTACGGATACATATTCACTGGGCTATGCACCAAGCACACAGAGAAAGTGAGGGAAAGAAAAGAGAGGTGATATGAGCACATGAGAAGAAGTGCAGAGACTCACAAAGAGCAAGAGAAACAGCTTGAGAGATAAGCAGTTCTTCACTGATCCTGCATGACAGCATGCTCCCTGCCATCACTCACCACCCTACAAGCTGCTAGAGTGCCCCCCAGTTCCCCTTAGCTTCAGAGGGAAGTGTTATCTCTATGGTGTCTCAGGACTATGCCTGTGTCACTTGGACACTGCTGTTTGGGAGTCAGGACCAATCCTGACATGGGTAGCACAATGTTTAACCAAGGCGAAGCAGAAGGCTAGCTGAACTCACCTCCCAGTAGTCCTTTAATGTTCCTCTATAATTGTCCAGATCCTTAGTTTTTCTGACCTTTCTGCCCTCTCCTATTCACTACCCTCTTATGCACCAGCCCACACTTAACCGCTTATTCCAGTTGACCTGCTGCATGTCTCCCGCATTCAGTGTCACTCAGCCAACAACACAGTCACCTGCAGCCCAGAGCAGGTCAGCAAGGCTGTGCATATTGCTGGAGACAAAGAACTGGAAGACTTACCCAGGGAGAAGCACCTGGGGCCAGACTGGCTGAGGTGTGACTCAGCCATTGACATCAGCTGTGACATCAGCTCTTGGGCAAACGTCTGCACGTGCTTATCCAGCAATTCTCTTAACTACCTTCTCACTACTGCCCAACCATGACTCTCACTGCCCAGCCTAAGCAGTTTCTGAGAAGAGATGCTCAGGCTCCTAGGCAGACAGAGTCAAAAGAGTTTGGATAATGGTGCTGGAATAGGCCCCACAGCAGGTCTTGCAGCTGCCTGGGCTAAGGAACATCCGGGGTTTAAATAGAATCTGCAGGGAAAAGACGTCACCCTCAAGTAGGTGCAGACACAGCCTCAGGTGCAATGGCAAGACACAGCCTTGGAAGGGCTGAGCTCCATCACTGGTTCTTGTCTCATGCAAGTGTAACAACCACAGCGCAAGTACAACAACCAAACAAGTACAAGGCATTCATGCACCCTGCCTTCTTCCACCTCACAGACCACCAACCACTTCCCATCAGATACTAACAGCTGCTGAACCCTTCCTAAGAAAGCTACAAAAGATCTGACTCAAACAGAAGAACAGAGCTGATCACCAATGTCTTCTGACCATGGGGAAAAAAACAGCCTCCCCTTTCCTCTCCCAGTTCTTTTCCTCCTCCCATCCTTCTACCCTGTGCAATCCGAATTGGATGCTGTGCCAAGGATAGATGAATAGGCAACTACTGAATCACTCCATTAAGTTTGAAGTGAATATTAAAAAAAGAAAAAAAAAAAACCAAAAGAGAGGGAGAGAAAATCAAAGCTGGGATTACAGGCTTAGCAACCATGAGTGCATATTCAGCCTACACTGTTCTCTTTGTGCCTCTGTCACACTGGTAGCCTGCTAAGAGAGTTATACCATTACTAACATGACAGCATTGTCCTACCCAGCCTGGATTAGAAATCCCAGTGGCTGTGTGGAAGGGAAATGTCCCTTGGCAGTGGCAGGCACTTGGCCTCATGATGCCTTCTACACACAGCATGCTGGCCAGCCAGGGAGAAGTATTCAATTATCAGACAGGCTCTGCCTTTTCCTAGACCAGCTTTCCCTCATTGTCTGAGTGCTTTCTCCCTGGCCAGCGATGCTTAAGAAGTCTGTCACGCAAGAGAAACTCAAGATGGTCCAGGCAATTCCTGAATCAGGCAGATTTCTCACAGCTGAACCCCAGTAGCTGCCCCATCAGAACCCTCCCTCTCCTCCTCATGACTACACGGTCTTCTCTGTACAGAGAGGCTGCTCAGACCGCAGGGGATAAATATCTCCTTCACCAACACAAGACCTCCAGCAACTGCCTGGAAAACTGGATCTCCCTGTTCCCTGCTGGGAGCATCAGACGGTTCTGATTCCTTAGTGCTCCTCTGGCCTAAAATCATCTTACAGTCACAGAGCGGAGACTGATTACCCTCATTACTTCTGCTTCTTAAGCACGACCCCACCGTTTCTTAAACATATTAAAGATGTTTATGTTGTTCTGATACATTTCTCAAACATTTCCCGTTTCAAGTAATCCCCTTATAAACACTATCCAAAGCACCTTAGCGATCACACTCTCTCATCCACTGCTTTTATCCTTGTGATGTCCCTGGGGACTGTGTTTCCTCATTGGGACAGTGCTGTTACAGTGTGTCTGGCATAGGCTGGCTAAAAAAGGCAGTTTGCAACTATAAATGCATCACCTCCTCCAGGATGCAGAAAGAGGTAAAGGTCATTGAGTAACCTGGTCTCTCATTGTCCTGGCAGCAGCCAGAATTTCTGCTAATGTGGTCACTGATGCTGGGGGACCAGCTTTGGTACCACGGAGATAAAATTAAATGATGCTGTGTGAACTGGCTGTGGCAGTCCACAGATCTTCAGAGAGCGAAGGAGGAGCTGGGCTTGGAGTGAGAAAGGCTATGAGATGAGAGGAGGAGAGAATTGGGTATGCAGTGCCTGGAGGGTGAGGGTCAGGACCAAGAGCAGCAGAAGGAGCTGCCTAGGACAGCTGCTCACCCAGATGGTCTCCAGTCTGCAGTCTTCAGATCTTGCCTTCGCTCCAGCCTGTGGCTGGTGCCTGTGGACTCATCCCCCCACATCCCTGTTCCGCAGCCAGTAAAGCTACTGGTGGAGCAAGCTCTGCACCACTGCAGGAACAGGGACGGGGACCATTCCTCATTCACGATACCCCAGTACTACTTTATTTGTCTCAACCCAAAGAGACAAGGGAATAAGCACATTATTTTCTTTCCAGAGCTGCCCCAGGGCTAGGCTACAACATTTTATGGCCCAGTTCTTAGCCTATTTGCATTTTGTATTTTTACTTCAACTGCTGTTTGTTTCCAGGCATTTGGGATGCCTAATGATTTTCAAAGCACTGTTTATTTTAATCCCTCTAATTTATTAATACATTGGTTGGCCTCGAAGTGCTTGGGAAAGAAGGGTAAGGAACTTGCAACCAGTGCTTTGAATAAAGCATCAAACTGTCATAGGATCACATCAAAGCAATAGCAAGCAGCTCACTTTGTTGGCTGCAACATGATACAGCCCCATGGGTCCTCTGGTTTAGTGTCATGTTTCCTCATGCATGTCACCCTACAACACTAACCAGATCAACAGCCCCAAGGATGAAGTAAAGAAACAGCAATGCCCAGAGGCAGCTCCTCATGAAAAGTCCATCCCTTCTCAGCCTCCCGTGTGTAATGAGGATGTAGCACGCCACCGTGGTGCAGGTAATATAAACCATGCTGACGTCCACGTGGATTTGCAGGCAATGTTGTAATCTTCCAGTAAGTCAAAGGTGCACTTGGCCTCCACTCTCCGCTATACTCTCTTCAACCCAGTGTTCTGTGGTCAGGATAGTTTCACACACAGGGCAGTCTGAAAGAGCAGTGAGCATAAACACTGCTAATCATGCAAATGAGAGGGCTTTGAATCCCTGCTAGTCAGTCCCAACAGGAAAATGACAGATTTCCTCAGCACCAGAAAGCAACTGACAGGTCCTGAACATCCTAGGGGCTGCCCTCAAATAACTACTCCTGTCTCCAGGAAAGCCCCTGAGTGTGCCCCATCATGCGTTCATGAACCTGTCCTCATCTAAGTCAAGGCCTGAAGACCACTGTTTTTTGCAGCTGACAGCTTCATAGCATCCTTACAGCCACAAAGCCTGTGTGCTTTCAGTGGTACTACTGGGCTGAAGATCCCCTTTCTTCCATCTCACACCTGCTAAAGAAAACTCACAGCAGCACAAGTTGTCTTACCTATCGCTACAGATACAGCTCTGTAGATGCCCTGTGATGTTAGCCATTGACCAGCACTTGCCAGGGACACACCACTTGCAGAAAGCAGAAGCCTCTCTCTTGCGCAGCAGCATGGCTTCCTGCAAGTGTGCATCTTGTGCTAAGGGGCTGAGGTGATTCCACAAACAGCTCTGTGAAAGCAGCCTGAAGTTGCTGCTGGTTGTCATGATGAGTTAGTTGTGCTAGATGTCCTCCAGAAGCACGGTTCTGCCTGGGAATAGACAATGACTACTGTTTACAGGGGTTGAACACATCCTGCCTGAATGAGCTTATTGCAACAGCCAGCACGGCTGTCTGGCAAGGAGAGGGGCACCTGCACCAATGTTTTCTTTGCAGTTGTGGATAAACCGACAGAAACAGAGGTGCCTCAAGAAAGACAGTGGGATAGAAACTCCTTCCCCCAGGGAGCAGTAAGGACAAAAAAGCTTTTACAGTGCCAGTTGCAAACCCCGTGTACCCATCCAAAGGCAGGCCCTGCACACCCAGCAGCTCAAGTGCAATACAGTTGTACATTTGTAGACCCTCAGCAGTGGCAGGTTGGACACCATCCTAGAAGAAGAGGTCACAGCAACAGATTTACTCCCTTCCCCACCACAGATGGAACCTGCACCTCCAGGTGTAGCTCCAGTTCCTGCCTAGACATCACTTCTGATTTCTCATTTCCACATCCCATATTAATGTTTTTGTTTCTAAATCCTACTTTAAAAAGCCTCTCTTCTCTCCAGAATCCAGCTCCCAGATGACAAATGGGAGCCCAAGCACAAGGACTCCCACAGTAACCACTCGCTCCCTGCCGCTTCACAGCGCCAGCCTGCCAGCAGAGCATCCTCCCTCTCTGCCTTCCCTCCTTGACTTCCAGAGCTCCCATCGCCTCCTGCCAGCACAAGAGGGCCCCCTGGGGAGGCACTGAGACTGCTCACCCTCTGTCCTAGCCGTTTCCTCGCTCCCATCTCCTCCTCTGCTGTGTGGGTGGTGGCACCTCACTGGGAGGGACATCAGAGACATCCCGCCTGCCCTGCCCCTGGTACTCAATACCCTCTTCTGAGGGCACTGTCAACCACTCCAGCAGCCTTTCCCTCCCACCCAGTCCTCAGAGTCAACAGACAGTGATCCATGCTATATAGGAAGAAGAGGGAAGGAATGAATCCGAGCTCACTGCTCTGTGTTGTGGAGAGGGCATCATTTCCACCTGGCAAAGAAAGGCTAATTCTGCACTTGGCTTGTCTGTGAGCACTTAGTTGATAAAGTCAGGTTATTGCCTCCATTGGCAAGGCACCTTGCTCTCCCACCTGCCCATCTTCCCTGAGGCAGGGAGCTACCTGCTTTAGCAAAGCCTGTTCTCCCAGCCAGCTCTCCTAGGCTTCCAGGGGAGATAAAGATCATTGAAGCAGGAATTGAATAGAGTCCTCAGCTTGATGATGTCCCACTTAAGAGAAAGCCAGGGTGAATTAACCCTGATCTGTGCTCTCAACAAGATGCACCAACAAATGATGAGGACTTTGGAGAGGGATAACAGAGGGACAGCAGACAAGTCGGCCCTCAGAGCCTTCCTGAGATGAGCATAATGAGCTCATGTACTTAAGGCCAAAACCCTTCTCACTCTCCCTGTAGGTCTCTTCAAATCTTTTCTTCTATTGCCTCTATGATCCCTCAGCAAAGAGCACAGCGTTGGCAACCTAACCCCAGAGGGAAGTCTACAAAAGGCCATCCCCCCCACGATCATGTCTCTCTTATCTGAGAGCACAGGCAAGGGCCATCCGGCCCTAGGATGGTTTCTTCAGCAGTGACAAACACTGAGGCCTTGGTGAAAGGAACAGAACCTGTCCAACATATAGTGACACCTCCCCAGGTTCCTCTCTCAGACAAGTTGATGTGGGTGGATTTTGTGAGTTGGACAAAATCCACTATGAATTTACTACACCTCACAAAATTCTCCCACAAAGATCTTGCCCATTCTCCCCGTTAACTGCACTTTACAGTTACACTTCACAGCTACATACCAGGTGCATTTCTGGTGGGAAGAAAGGAGATAGTAAAAGGCACATCCATGAAAGAGACAGTTCCACAGTCCTTCCACCTCAGTGTGTCTCTGTAGGCAGGGACCCAAGGACAGGTCTTCCTCCTCCATGTTCCTCAGTAGGAACAAACACACTGGGAAAGGCCAGCACATTTTGGGTGAGGCATATGAGTCTTTTCATTAGAGAACGCCAGCCAAGATGAAGAGACCCTTACCGTGTTCACTTATGTGTCCCTAAAACTGACTAGTGCAAACCCCCCACCATGAATGTTCGCGTGTGACAGGGTGCACACATGTGTGCTGCCAGGCTGTCAGGGTGCCTGCCCACTGACAGCTGCTCTCCTGGGTTTCCTGGACACCAATAATGTTTTCCCTTTCCTAATCCCCCTGATGTAAATCCATTCACAACGAGTGCCTAGAGAATTTTAATTCCATCGGCATTAAACTCACTAAAACCTCTGTTAAAGAAAGCTTTTAGGATTTTCCACGGAATCTACAAGTCAGGTCTGTAACATGACAGAACTCCACCTCTCTAGGGTGTCTGAGAAATTAATTTGTGCTTTCTAAATGCCAGGATCGCTGACTGGGCATTCAAAGTATCCCCCTTCCTGTCAGTAAGCTCCAGTTGCTGATATACCATGGCCATTCCCAGGTGCTGAGCTGTCTTCTGAAGCGTCAGTAACAGTGTGAGAAGAGCCTCCACCCTGTGATATGCAAGAGCAGATTGTCTGCCACAGCAAAGCAGCACCAGAGGTTCACAGATACTTTATTACAAGTGGAAATGGTCTATTGCAGTGGTCCCTTGCTGCACTTGTAGAGCAAATGGCTAGAAAATGCATCACAACACTGATGTTCCTCAAGTGAAAAGGTAGTGTGGTCTCATCTCAGCGCTGCACGCAGTTAGGTACTGTAAAAGCACAGGGATTATCTGGCTAAACCTCCCTGGAGAAGGTGGCTGGATGCAGAGACAAGTTAAGGTGGTAGAAGGAGGGTGAAGATAGCTGTGAGTCAGTGAGTGAGGTTTCTAAATGCTATAATACTCCAGAGATGGTGCATTTATCCTTTGGCCCTGGAGGTTCATTGGTTGCTGTAATAGAGCAGAGAGATGCAATCATCTTCCGATCCCAGAGGTCTTTTTAGGTGCTGTAATAGAGTAGTGGTGATCAAGCCGTCTCCAAAGCCCTGGGGTTGCTGGCACACAGCAGGGGTGACGTCACCGTCTCTCAGCCCCCGCAGCTCCCAGATTCCGGATTCCAGGAGATATGCTGGAGATGCCTCGTCCACCCCAGAGGTTTGCAGGGGTTGTGACAACATCAGCTTTGTGACACTGACAGAATTCCCTCTGGCTTTTAACCCCATGGAAAGGTGTGATGCTGACCCCAGGTCTCTCCATACTGAGATACCAGCACACAGTTCCCACACTATCCATATCAGCTGCGGTGGGTGCAGCTCTGAGCTACCCACCAAAACAGATCATAGCTCTAAGAATACAAGAGAGCTCCCAGATCCAGCAAAGAGTGGCACATAGAGATGACCCTCACTGTTTGTTTTCCTGGCTTAAAAACACCTCCCTGTGCAAGGAATCACTCCACTCACACCTTGTGGGCTGTCCAGGAAGGGGACATACTTATGAGGAGTCTGAGATCTGTGTGTGCTACACACTAATAGTTAGAAATCAAACTCTGTGAACAGCATCAGTTAGCCAAGCTTCTAACAATAATGCTTCCAAAAACTGGGACTGTGCTCCTGGGTAGGAACACTGTAGGACAGAGAGGAGATGCTTATAGACCCAGCTCCTTACACTGAAGAGAGTAGGAAACAATCAGGTAAGGTTTCAGAGTTTCTATAGGCTCAGGGATTTCTCTTCTCCTTTCAGCCCTGGAGGACTTCTAATTCTGGGTTCCAGGTCGACCAGGCAAATGGAAAGGCTGCAGTAACCTGTTATCCTGTCATTGATTCTCACATCCATATCTCAGGCAGGAGACGGGAGCATCAGCAATCTTCCAGGAACTTTCTAGCCAATTTCAGTTCAGGTGGCTTTGCATTTCTCTGGGTATGTTGCTACATTTTCACTGGAACTGAGTTCAAAATCAGAGGCTGAAAACCCTGCTTCTTACTACTGAGTTTGACATGACTATGCCACTTTATGTTAGGGGAGAATCTGACCCCATTCCTCCCTGAGCTTGAGGATGCTCCTGAATGCAAGTGATGCTAGGACGAGTTGGGCCATGAAGAGAGTTTCAGTGCTCATGTCCCAGCAGGTGTTATTAAGGTAGGGTGCACACTGGGGAACGACCATTGCAGATCAGAGATGTCCACACTGATTCTCATGAAAGACATCACCAGACTGGGTGGAGGGACTAAGGTGGAAAAACTTCAAAGCAGACAGATGAGGGACAATGTGCTCCTCTATTCATTTTCTTATTTGCTGCTATGAATTGAAAGTTAATATAGACTTTGAAGACTGAACTGCAAGGTTCAGGCTCCAAAACTGGGCTCATCCTTAGTTAAAGCTCAGGTGGCATGGTTTAGTGGGAGGTGTCCCTGCCCAGAGCAGGGGGGTTGGAACTAGACGATCTTGAGGTCCTTTCCAACTCTAACTATTCTATGATTTTATGATTCTATGCATTCTCGCTCTTCACAAGAATACACAAGCTTGATTGTGCCTAAATTCTTGGTCCTGACAAAATCTCATGACTTAGAGCTCCACAGCCTTGTGAACCTGAATCCCATGCATTTTAATTTCACCATGCATTCCCTCACTCCTGCGTCATGAGGAAAGGAAGGACTGGTGTACTCACAAGTCTCACAATTTCATTTCCTTCCAACATCCACTCCCATTCTGCTGCCTGACACGGTGAACTTCTATTATCTCCTCCATCTCTTCACTTGGATGGGCTCAGAGGCTTACTGTCCCACTTACAAGCCCCTTCAAGTCTCCAGCATCCCTTCGGAAGGAGGCTGACTGCAGTCTGGCATGCAATTCCAAATGAGGCAGCACCGCAGGTATACCGAGAGACTCACAGCTCTTTCAGAGTACTCTCTACCCACCGCCTCTGCAGCCAACCAGCTACTTTGCCTGCTCAAGGGCAGCATGACACAGGTCAGAGCTCCCCAAAGAGCTCCCTGACATTCACCCACACTTCCATTTGGCTGATACCCTTCATTTAGGACCTTTGGGGTTATCTGAAGCCATGAGCCTGTTCTGCAGCACACATTATTTTGAATGTACCAGAGCACAGCACATTTGTTTAACTTAACTCTCCTTCCCCAGCATTTCTCACAGCTCCTTCTGGACACAGCCAACACAAGTAACTTTGTCTCACCTGCAGATTTTTATACAGTATATATACATATATATATATATATCCTCCCACCTTTCCAATTCATTAAACAATATATTAAACCACATGGGATTTAGAAGAGAACTTGGAGGCCACGTTAACCTTTTGCCATGGTGAAACTTGATTGTTTGATCCTCTCATTCTTTCAGCCTCCTACTCAGTTTTTGATCTATGTCAATATTTTGTCTCTCACTGACTACCTAGCTTCTTCAGCAGCTCTTGTGCAGGAACTTTCAAAAGCCTTTTGGAAGTCTAAATACATGATATCAATCGGTTCTCTTTTATCCTCTGCTTTATTGACACGTTCAAAGAGTTGTAGGAGATTAGCAAGATGCAGTTCTGCCAAACCCATGCTGGTTAGGCCCTATCAGACCACAATCCTCCAGATGTCTTCAAGCATTGCTTTTTAATTATCATCCCCACCAGTTCACCAGATACAGATGCAGAGCTTACTGATCTTTAATTCCTCGGATCATCACTGGAGCCCTTTTTTAACTATAGGTACAACATTTGGTGTTCTCCAATTCCCTGAATCAGTAGCTTTTCTTTTTTTTTTTTTTCACAAGAGATTGCATATTTTTGTTAGCAGCTCAATCACTTTAAGCTCCTTCCAAACTCTCAGATTTAACCATCTGGACTTGATATCTTATTGTTTGGAGAAAAGGGGGGTGGAGAGAGGCTTTGTGTTTTACTCAGTGGGTTTTGGGGTGTTTTATGATTGGCTTTGTCCCAACACACATTATTCTACCAGCATGGTTTCCATCAGTTGCTCATCTAAGCAGATATGGGCAAAGAATTTCACAAACACCGTTGGTAGGGACAGCCGATATAAGAGAAATCATAAGAGAATTCAGCTCCCCAGCAACATCCTAAAAATGGAGTTACTGAGTCACTTTAAACACAGGAGGTGACTGGAATCGATCAGTGCAAGTTTCCTTGGATAACTTCCACCCTGTTCTGACCAACCAGGAAACTTCTGCTCATTTGTTTGTGTCTCTTGCTGAAGAGTGATTTCCATCTTGACCCCAGAAGATTCCAGGCAGAAACAGAGCTAGCTTGATTATATACAGCCTAAAGTGCAATAAAAAGAAAGTGACCTCAGTGCTGGGCAATGCATGAACCTGGGAGGAGATGAAACCCAGCGAGGATGAAAAGAAGTAAATCAGAAGGTGAGCAGAACAATGCTGAGCTGTTAGCTCCATTGATTGTCTTTCAACTGAATCAGCCACAAGACATGAAATGCAATGGGAAATGCTGGGGAACTCAAATAAGTAGCCCCATTATATGAGTGTTTTTCTCTTTGTGCTGGGCTGGTTCCTGATAGCTGTCACCATGCTGGCTGGCTTTAAAAGGCATGGGAGTTCAGATGAGGGCACAGTACCCTGATATGCCACTGACTTCAAGCCACATGGGCCATTGTTCCTGCCACAGGGGGACCTGGAAGAAGCTTAACATGGGCCAGAAGCACCCATTTGTGTTTGTGTTGCAGTGAACACACCACAGTGAACATATGACCGGCCATGGGTACATGCTCACCTGTAAGCCTGTCTGCAAGACAATGCAGGTAATCCAGCTTCTGGAAACTGCCACATTCTCATCAAAATGACACTAAGAACACCTGCATGAAATCTACCTACCCTGTGACAGACCTGGCATACAGACCTGACAGATACCTCCTCAAGTATATTTCATACAAGAGGTAGAAACTTCCATAAATTAATATCTCTTGCCGCTATTCAGTTCTTATGGGACATGTTGATGGGGCAAGTGTAGAGAAAAATCTGCCTCATGTAGCACATTGAATTCATTCCCTATCTGAAGTGATGTGGCCATAAGCAGTCCAAAGGCAAGTCTTCGTCTCTAAGACATCACCAACATCCCTCCAGTACAGAGCAAGACAATTCCCAGCAGTGCTGGGCAGCACACTCACCTATGACTCCACAGGGCTAGGACCAGGAGGACAGAGGACATGGGGAAGGATTTCTTAGACATCCTCCCTCCTCCATATCAGGAGCAGAGGAACATCCACAGAAAACAGCTCACAGGAGGAGAAGAGCATCTCAGGCTGGTTATTCCTTGTGTTAAGAAGGTAGATGGGAGATGAGTGATCCACCACACTCCATGCCTAGTATGAAAATAGTCAGGTAGAGCTCTAGATTGAAGTGCCTGTATAAGAAACTTCCACACCATATAGTCACCACAGGGACATGCTGCTTTCTTCTTGTCTCCCTCTCCACCCTTCCCTTAATTTACTGCTTCTGCCCGTTTGCTCTCAAGCCTTTCCTCTTTCTCAGTGCCTCTATTCCCTCCCTATTCCTATGTGCCTCATAATCCCCTTCCCCTCCATGACGCCTCCCTCCACTACCTGCAGGTTTCTACCTCCAAGAAACAAGGCAGGGCTCACACCTGAAGAAGCACAGCAGGGATGAGGTGAGGTAGGAGCTCAGGGGAGGAAGACAACTTCTTCATCTCCTGA
This sequence comes from Forpus xanthops, assembly GCA_032466535.1. Classification (NCBI taxonomy): domain Eukaryota; kingdom Metazoa; phylum Chordata; class Aves; order Psittaciformes; family Psittacidae; genus Forpus; species Forpus xanthops. The sequence goes on along the minus strand of JASSUY010031717.1, from coordinate 54,637 downwards.
GTTAGCCCAACATGACCTCCCGGCCTGTGACCCAGGCACAACCCTGCTGAAGGTGCCTGCTTGGGTTGGGATGAAGCAGCATGGACACAGACACTGTGCTACCACATGTGGGCTAAGCCAGGCAGGGAAGTAGAGTGAATCCCATGCGGCTGCTCTTCTAGGAAGGCTTTTACTTCTCTCTCTCTCTTCTTATGCTTATGGGTCTGTCATGTGTGTGCATCTTGAGCCTGTCCTCTCTGTGAAGGGATACAAGGGAGAAGTGAAATGACAGGGCTGGGGATGGCTGGCCACTAGTCATGGCCTGTACTAGGATCCCTTTTTCTCCCCTGACACACATACACAGATAAAGAGCATGGATGCTTGGGGACGCCCAGCCAAGAAGCTTGCCCTCCACCGCTGAATCCCCACTCTGTTTCCCAAGTGACAAGCCACAAACTCCCTTTCTCTTCCCAAACAAACAGAGGCTTGAGTGTATTGCTGCCTTGGCCTTGGCACACAGCACCCAAGTCATTACGGATGTTCTTCCAGCATCCAGCCCCCTGTGAATATCAGCATGCAGCCATATCAGCAGAGTTCACAGGCTGCACCTCTCCCCACAGCACCTTTCTGTGATGCCTGAAGCACCATGCAAACAGTAAGCATCCCTTCGCATCCCTCCTCCCCATTCAATTCCTCTCCACCAGTGTTTGTGACAGCCTGTCCCACATAAAGGTAGGAGAAACTGAGGCACAGCACAGTGACCTGTGAAAGTTCTCACTGGGATCAGTATTCAGGAGTCCACAGCAACAAAATTTTGCAGGCAGTGTCATCTCTTGCCTTCAACCCCAAAAGTCAATCTTGCTGGGCTTTAAAGTAAACCTGGCTTCATTCTGCAAAACCTGGTCAGCAAATGCCCCTCCTCATCACTAGAGACTTGCACATGTCCACACACAAGCATGACATTAACCACCCCCCACCACCTTCCTGCCTTTTCCCCTCTTCAATTCAGCCTCCCTCAGCAACACAAGCACCTGAGTGACTGATCTGGAATAAGCCCCTACTGTAACAGTAAGGGGTTTTGCTTATACTCTGTCCCACGTGAGCACCTTGCCTCACCTTCCACCCATGGCATAACCCCATTTCCTGTCAACATGATCCTATGAGGAAAGATAACACTTCTCTCAGGCCCCACACACTGACCATGGGGCTGTGCGATGATCAGGGCTAGAAAGCAGTATCCTCTTGTTGACGCAACACTTCCTTTTCAGCATGATGCCTGTCCTTCTCCTAGCTGGTATCCTTTCATCCCTGCACACATGCTCTCCAGGACAGTGGACAGGCCTTTTCCAGTGTGAGACACTGCTAAAAAACCCTTGGGGACAGCCAGGCAGAGACGTGGCCATCAGCCAGAGGACATGCTTGTCTCTCTGGCCCCAGGCTGGTGCTAGGAGAGACAGAGCTACAGAAAGCTGGGTTTCTGCCTTGCCATGCATCACTTCTCAAGACATCTAGGAGACCAGAGCTGTTGTAATTCCCAAAAGGCGAGGGCAGATGCCTGGTGTGGGGCATGGCTTGCCCCCTGCTAAAACAGTAATTCAATCCTCTTTTGAACCAGCTTGCCCAACAGGAGAGACTGAACCTGGCTGGCTGCAGTGTACAATTGCGTCTGTCAGATTAGCCAAAGCACACACGATCCGGAGAACGTGCCAGATGTGGAAGGACAAACACTTGAGCCAGCATCCAGCTACAGTTATGCAGACAGATATTACCCAGTGTAACACAGACCTTGCCAGTACAGAGTTAAGCCAACATTGTTTTGTAAACAAATCTAAGCAGCAGAGTGAGTTCATACAGGATCAGCATTTTCTACCACGTAGCAGCAGCAGTTTTGACCCAGTACCAAGCTCCCTAGAGCTGGATTTATTGTCTTGTCCACCCTGAGCCAGTGCCAAAGCCATGTCCTGAGAGGGATGAGGAATTAAAGCAATGCCAAATGGCTTTGGAGGCTCCATCAGGGAGGAGCTCACTTTCTGCAAACTCCCCAGTAACAAAACTGAGTGCAACTGTGCTGCGTTGCTCCCTTCCGGGCCCCGGCCAAAAGGAACAGCGACACATCAGCATCTCTACAGTCATTCCATCACCCGCAACACACACACACGCTCACACACCGAAGGGTGTGAACCACAGGGGAAAAGATAACTTCACAGCATTGTCAGCTGGCAGCAGCATCCAGAAACAACCCTGACAGGGGACATCGGCCCTTCCTGAGGATTCCCAAAGATGCTCCTGCTCCTGCTCCTGCACTGAGGGGTCATGAGGGATGGGGAATGCTGGAGAGGGAGTGAGGAAGGGGTGATGTTGAAGGAGGGAGAAACAGTTTGGAAGTACCCCCAGGGGAAGAACATCAGACAGAAGTTGAAGGCAGCAGTTCAAGTGGGAGGGTAAGTGTCAGGGTGGTCAGAGAGGGGCATCAAGGAGCTGAGGGCTGATGGTGGGGTCTTGCCATAGCAGTAGGGAGATGCAGAAGAAGATGCACCCTTCTTGTCATCATCATCAGGTGGGACCTAGGCAGGAGGAAAGCAACCCATCACCTCCTTCAGGGGACACCATGCCAGTATGCAACAACACAGACGCTACTGGTCCCATCTCCTTGAAGAAAAGCAGCAGCCTCAAAACCTGACACAGAAACCCCCAGGAGACTGTGCAGAGCCTGAGTCCACAGCCCAGCAGGTGGCAACCCCCAAACCTCCCCTCTAAACCTCACTCTCAGCACGCCTTCTGCCTGCTGCCTTGCCAGCAGCTCATTGCTTTAGGATCTTATTCTGGGAAAAGGCATCTCCAGGCATGTCCGTGCTCCTCGAGGGCCGGCAGCGCATCTGGGCCTGCCCAGGCAATGGGAGAAACAGCTGCTCCCCTGCTCCCATCCCCACGCTGCAGCAGCATCAGCAGCACAGAGACATGCCATGGAAGTAGTGCGGCTGATCCTCCTGCCCTCCCCGCAGAGGAGCTGGGGAAAGGGGCACCGAGGGCAGCCCCAGGCAGCAGGAGGCCCTTTCAGGTGCTCCCAAGAGCTTTGCGCCCCAAAATGGGTCAGGCTCTGCACAGGGCCCCTCCACTGCCTGTGCAAGGCACACGGTGTTCCCAGAGCTTATGAAACACGCTGTCTCCAGCAAGAAAACATCCCTCCGAGCTGGGCAGGAGCACCAGGGGAGAGCAGATAAGCCAACAGCAAAGAGCATGTCCACCACCCCCAAAGCTGTGCCAGTTTGGGCCGGGTATTCAGAGGAGGTACCTGGCTAGGAAATGGAGGCCAGTGCCCTCCGTGGGGGATACCCGAAATATCTGAGATGAGGAGGGAGGGGGAATCTGTCCCCTGCACACCCCACTCCCAATACAGCGATGCCCACTGCTGCTGTGCTGCAAGCTGCATCCCCAGTGGGACTCATTCCAGGGGCCGCGGAGCCCAGCCACGCTGCTGGCCAAACAGCCTGCTGCTCCTCTGCAGCAGCGTCAGCCCGGCTGCCCGTTCTCCCAGGAAACGGGAAGGGCAGGGAAATGCTGTAGGGAGAAGAGCAGACAGGTGTGTGCCAAGGGAGGGATGGGAAAGGAGGAGAAAGCACTCGGGACTGCGCGCAGGGGACCCACAGCGCTTCCCCCTGCTGCTCGGCAAACCCTCCCTGCACAGGCATGCAGAGCTGCAGGGAAGGGGGTTGGAGAGGGGGAGCAGCTCTCCATAACGACGAGGGGCGTTGGGATGGATGCCTATATTTTGTTCACAGCATAGAAGAACCCCTGCTTTTCCCCTTCCTCACTCCTCTGGGGAAGAAGCAGGGATGCGTAGAGGCGCACAGGCAGAGGTGGTGAGGTTGGCTTACCTCACGGTGCCGGTGGTGGGGGTGTCCGGGTGTGCAGGAGGTAAATCCAGGGCTCTGCTCCCCTCGGCGAGTGCTGAGAAAGGCCTCTCTTCAGTCACATCAAGCGTGTGAGTAGGTGCTCCAGCTCACCGCCCGATCGAAGCTGCCATGGATTCATTGCAAACGACTTCGCCTTCTGTGAGGAGAGGAGGAAAGGGGAGGGAAAAAAAAAGGAGGAAAAAAAAAAAAGGGAAAAAAATCACCAGCTTAAGACTTGGAGGGTAGATTCACTTCTTTCTTAGGTTTCCAATGGCAACTGAATATACCACAGATGAAGATCCAGGGTGCGTGTGCATGTGAATGTGTGTGTGGGAGGGACGGAGAGATGCACAGCTGCTGAGTCCACAGACAGTGTGGGGTGTGAGCTGCTCAGGGCGTACTGGTGGTGGTGGGCACAGACAACTGGACACAGGCAGCAGGGCAGATGGACAGACGGATGGAAGCAGATCTAAAGGATAGGAAGCGGATGAGCTGTTTCCCAAGAGCCTATCTGTCCCACTGCATGCAAGCAGGAGACAGCCCCTGGCCCTGTGCAGAGGGAAGATGAAGTGTGCCTACACACATAACCACACGCACACAGGCATGCCGCCTCCCGGTCCTGCTCACATCACCCCCCTGCAAGTACACTGTTCACACTCAAGATTGCTACACACATGCTGTATGCACACACACCGGCCTTCTCCTACCCTCATGCACCACCCTGAAGACACCCCCTAAATATTCAGAGTCCCTTCAAGGGGTGAGGTGCTCGTCTTCTTCATGTTCATCTTGCACCGGCAGGGTTGCACAGCTGTATTAACCTGTATACGTGGTGTTTCAGACAACAACCACACAACCACATCAACTCCACCCAGACTATTCCACCTCTCACATCAAAAACATTTACATACAGCACAGAGAATACTGACCACTGCACAACTGCATGGTGGATGTCTGAACATACCTACCACATGAAAACTCCTGAACGCTTAACTGCCACTGAACAGACACACATCATTTAATCAACTCACCTCCATATCAAAGACCAGAAAAAGTGCCCACACATACACACACATACACACCATCTATATCAGCACAAATACTGCACCAGCAAATCACAGCGCATACATCTGTAAGAAAACAAAAGCACATAAAACATCTCCACGCGCTTAGGAACGTAAGTCAAGCAAGCAGCGCTAGCTGCCTATCACACACAAATATACTGTGCTTACAAATCGCCTGCAGCATACAAACTGATCGCATCAGATACTGTTACCCACCTAACTCAGCCCACACAGCAGCATACCATCCTGATGGATCCTAAACGCTAGCCCCAGCACCATCAAACACCAGCCATATTCTGTCACATGGAAAACACAAATACTCATCTACATCCAGCGCAGGCAGACAAACACAAGCTACACGTGAAATGCAGCCAGCCAGCATCACTCACCACCCCAAAAATTACATTCTTCAAAGTTATGAAGCTAGAACTCACTTCGGAGACAGCTGTATTGTTCTATGTACCTGCACGGGTGTGCGTGCACACACACACACACCACTGTCTTACCAGCTCTGCCTAAACTGCCTCCATCTCTGAGATCTTCCCGTTTTTGCACTTTAGTTGTCCCCATTCTACCACCTCCCAGCTAAGCCCATGTGTCTGTCTCTGACACATGTTGCAGCTCCTGGGAGCAAAGTCTCTGGAGCAGAAAGCCTACAAAAGCATCCACACTCATCCCTTCTCCTTTTCTCCTTTTTTCTGGTGTTAGATGTGCATAATTTGCATGCAAAGAAGAGTGCAAGGTCCCACTAGCCCTGAGTGCTCTGAAATTGGCTGATGCTGCCATCAGGGGACGTGACTGCAAAACCTAAGCACGGTGAAGAAGTAGATAAACCCTTATGAGAAGCAGAGATTTGGCCAGGATGACACCAGCTTCCTCCCAAACCCCAGGAGAGACAAGGAGATGAGCAAGGTGGGTAAGAAGGAGTGATAGAGTAGTTTGGCCTGGCACCAGGGATGGCACAGCAAGCACTCTGCCAGACTTGTTTAACAAGCACAGTAGTGTCACAGCATGATACTGCTATCGATGACTGAGAATGATCAGGGTTCGGCACCAGGGCAAGCCTGTGTGCTGTGTACTTCTGGAATATGGGAGAGGAATGGGAAAACATAGGGTTTCTGGGGGCGGGGGGGAAGAGCAGCTGGGTGTGGGTGCAACTGCAGGCATGTGGTGCAGGGGTCTGTAGCTATACTGGGAGCAGTGGGTATTTGGCAGAGGTACAAAAGGAAGAGTCCACAGACACAAAGAGGCTGGCATCGGGGTGGATTGGACACAGGCAATGCAGGGGCTGCAATCAGGTCTAGCTCCAGCCACACAGAGGGAAAATGGAGGGAGTCCCCTAAGCTCTGTCTGGTGCTATTGGACATACAGACAGACCTCAGTAACGTGTACACTGCAATAGCCCCTTCCAGGAGCATCCTGCCCTTGCACACTGTGTGCGCAGCACCCTGCTTCCACAGTTCTTCACCGAAACCCCCCCAGCTCTTCCTCAGCAGGTACAAGTACACCTTCCCCACTGTTACTGAGGCATGCAGACTCTGCTCCCCAAAGCCACCTACTTTTAGGCCTTCCTCCAGAGCACTCCCACCTGCCCACATATGTACCACACAAATGTTCATGCAGTACCGTGAGAGGAGACAGAAGAAACATGTGGGGAAGCCACTACCATCACCTCAACCTCTCCAAACCAGCGCCTCTTCCCATTTGCCTCCACCACTCGCTTTTCAGAAGCGCTTAGAAGGAGTAAAAATTTCCCCTCTCTCATCTCAATTTGGCCCATGCACCCAGGCAATTTCAGCCTGCTAGGAATGTCTGTTCCTCAGCACTGTGCTGAGCTGTCCCACAAACATTCATTGTGCATTATAGGAGATGAATAATGCAGGCTGAAAGGGGACAAGTGAGAAAGTCTTTCTGGGTCTCAGCAAGACGTGTGCAAAGCACAGTGGAGATGGAGTTGCCTCATTTAGTCAAAGCTAACTGATGCTGCTGAACCTGGAAGAGCCACCACAGCCTGAGATGCTACTTAGGTTAAAGTGCAATCAGGAGGGCAATCTGAAGAGGCTTTTGGACCCAGGATTTCTAATAGGTGCTCAGAGGTAACAGAGGTGTCACTGCGGATAGGCAAGGAAGATCTTCATCTCTGAGATACTTATTACTGAGCTAAGCAGCTCAAGAGAGCCACTAGTGGAAAAGGAACATCATCCTAAACTGACCTCCAAACCATCTGCTCCTGTGCTTCAGGGGCATGGAAGAAGCACCCTAACCGCCTAAAGAGAAGAAAAAAGAGAGCAAAAGCAAGGCAAACAGAAGCCAAGGGGGATGTGAATGTGTGTCTCCACATGTTCATCAGTGTGGTGTTCACCACAGATACGTGCTTGCCTCACGTTCACATGCCAGTTTTACGCTGGCAAGAAGGGAGACCTAGAAGCCACAACATGAAATGCCTGTCAATATTGCCATGAGTGTGTCCATCTGCACGGGGTAATGCTGCAAGGGGGCAACATGGCCAACATGTGTCATGTGTGCACATGAGTAGGAATGTGTGGCCTCTAGTGCTGTGCATGTGCCTGCTGTGGGCAACGGAATGCAGGTATTGCATGGAACATGTATGTGTACATGCGTGCATCCAAGTGCTATACTATATATAGGGTGAACTGTGTGTGTGAAAATCTCATCTCTGCTGAAAACAAGAGTGCACTTGTGAGATGTCACAGAGAATGATGTGTCCTCTGTGGGCGGTCTCATGTGTGTGTCACAGCATTTAAACCTCTGTGTATGCAATACGAGTGTGTTACTGCACACCTGCAGTGAGCATCCTTGTGGAAGGATGGGTTAGGGTTAGGGTTAGGGTACAGTACAATGAGTACTGCGTGCACCCCTGGCTGCATACAGGTCTGCAGGGAGGGGATCCCTCTCGGCTGGAACAGTTCGTCTGGCTCCTGCACTGCCTCTCCTCCTGGTCTCTGCTTTTAATTTCTCACTTCCCCTCAGTTCCCCTCTCTCCCTGGCAGCAGTGTACTCTGCCCTAGGAACCAACTCCCACACAACACACAGCAAGGGAACTCCTTTCCCTGCAGCTCCCTGCTATCTTCCCCTACGAAGTGCCAGAAAGGAAAGAAGAACCTCACTGGGCAGCCTGGACTGAACCTATGCCCTTTCCATGCTCTTCTTGACCATTTCCAACCTCATGAACTGCATCACAAACCCACACACCTGCACCCCCAAACTCTGCACATACAGACCAGACTCATGGCTTGCATTGGTTGGGTGCACAAATTGAAGTCAGCACAGCTCAAACTCACACCTCTGGAGCCAAAGCAACATGTCTTAGTTGCTCTGATACTGCTCCTCATCAGAAGGCTAAGCCTTCATCCGGATCCCACAGGAACTGAGTAACCTCCAAGCTAGGATCCAAAGCATGGAGCCTGCCCACTTGGGGCACCACCTGGGGCAGTAAGAAGAAGACACCAAAGTTATTTCTTTATTCCTTTAACAAATTTTGCACATCATTACTTTCCTCCCAAACACCCTACCCTGAGCTCTCTACATGCTTGTTCTGGGGCTGATCTAAATCACTCAAGTCGAAATAGCAAACAATTGGCCTCCATTTCATGCTTTGCTTTTGCCCTATATCCCACTCAGAACCTATTCCCTTTGGAGGGCAAAATTAGCACACAGGAGCCAGATGTGAAAGTATGCACACCTTCCCTGCTTCAGGGGCTCCCAGCAAGACCCAGTTTCATCAAGGCCCAGGATCATAGACTTTTGCCTTGAAAACGCAGCCTAACGCTGAAGCTGCACCAGTTTTGCTTCAACAGCAATCCTGAATCTGTGACATCCCCAAACTTCACCCAACTCTCAACAATGAAAGCTTAGCCTCTAAGCTCAATTTTGCCCCCATTAATTTGTTTCCAGGTTTCTTCTAAACTGAGACACAACATTTCATTTGTTGCTCACCAGCAAGGCCATCTGCTCTTTCCACATATGGGTGCTCAGAGTCAGATTTCTTCCCTAACGTTTTCCCCACACTGTACGAGACAGTGATCTTCCCAGGTTTTTACCCCTAGATTCCTGCTCACTACTAATACAGTTTGGATGCCCTTTTCACTGCTGGAAGTCACAACCAGGAAATACAGCCCATAGTGTTAATATTTAAACACCCACCACATAAAGCATAGGGCCAGCCTCAGGACCTGTTTTGGCTCTCCCTTGTGCAGCACCACTAGTGCTACTACTCCACTCGCCCCAGTTCTTTCCTCACCTTGAGGTCTTCCCCTCCAGCCTTGCATCCTCCTATTCCCTCCTAGGCTTCACCAACAGCTCCTGCAGATGCCTTTCCCATGTCCAGCCCTGCAGCCTCACCTGCTTTCCCAGCTATGCCGGGCATGTGGACAGCCAGCCCCTGATTCCCATTCAAGCCAATATTCTCATTAGGCAGAAATGCCCCTCCAGGAGATCCATTAGCAGTCCATAAGGTTAACTTAATCCAACCAGTCTTGTGTGGTCTCTGCCCAAATTCCCTATTTCATTAACAATCTTGAGCCTTAATTAGCATGTGAGGCAGAGGTGGCATTATTAATGGAGATAATACGGAGCATTAAGAATAAACAGGCCAGGCTGTCTCTCCCTGACCATGCATGCAAATCCTCTTCTACGCAGAAACAGCATGAGCTTCCCCTATGGGCAGCACATGCTGAGAGGCTGGAGTGCCCCACACCAAAGACAAGCCCTGGGATGTATGGCCAGCCTGGTGCAGGAAGACAGTGGAGATGAAATGGGATCCCAGAGAGACCCTTCATCCCCCTGGGAGAAGGACTGCCAATAAGAAGAGGACAGTGTGGTGAGGGAAATCCTTGAACTGGAGCGGAGCAGTCATGTCCCTGACTAATCCAGCTATCCCATTGTTCTGGAAGTGTTGGGAAAGCAAGGCCAGATCGTGTGAATCTGTATTCCCTTGGATGCTGAATTCACACTGCTATACATGTACACATAGGATAAGACAATAGGTGTACACCATTGAACGCTATGGGCAAGGAAGGGGTGTCTGCCTGATGGAGTACAGATTGTAGTTGCTAGCTGCAGCTGGGGAAGATGCTGTTCATGAGTCTCCTTTCTGACCACTGAGCCTTGGTACAGTGAGAACACAGTCCAGGACAGAGGGGGGTCAGGTGAAGAAGGGAAGCAGTCACCTGCAGGATCAGAGAACAAATGGGCTAAGGCTCCTCCTCAGCACAGATTCACTGTGCAGTGGGGAAGGGATAGGTCCCTATTGGGACACAGTGGTCAAATCAGCTTGGTCACCACAAGTGAAGGGGCAGCCTGCTGCAGACCCTCTCCCATCCCAAGCAGAGCCAGCTGCTCCCCTAGGGGAGAGATGGGGGAAACTGGCGCTGCCAGCAGCAGCTAGATGCTGGGGAGGAAGCAAAGGCCATGAACTGGTCAGGGCTGCACAGTGTGCCAGCCAGGCTGTGTGAAGAGAGCTTACATATGGCCTGCTGCCCCTCTGCCATCCCACAAGCCTGATGCTTTCTTCTCAAACACACACTTGCAAAAGCATAAGACAAGCAAGGGGAGGAGGGAAGCAGAAGAAGCCAACCCAAGGAAGCAGAGTCTAATGACAGCACTTCTTGACTGCTAATTCACACCTCCAGCAGCACTCGGCAGGCTGAGAAGGGAATGGGAAGCTTGCCATGGAGACCTGTGACTGCAGGGAATGGCATCCTGGCTTGTTCCTGAGGCCTGACCCACGCTATTCCAGCTGTACATCACTGTGTTGTGATCAGCATATCCCTCTAGGCTTTGCAGAGAGGCTTGTGCTGGGTGCAATTGTCCCTGAAGCACAGAGATATCCTCTGTGCATTGGCCCTAAAGCACCCAGCCTGCACTAAGTAGCCTTGCTTAGCCAAGAGTGGTGCTGCAGGCTGAGACTGCTCTCTCCCATGGCAGCAACAGCACTCTGCTCAGCATCAGCCCAGCTGCCTTCACTGCCCAGGAGCACAGTGGGCAGCAGGCAAGGAGCTCTCCCACTTTGCAGCACAGCTCCTCCAGGCCCACCAGCCAGCCCCTGCCAAATCCATTTGTCCAGTCTTGCACTTTTTGCTAATCCTGTTGAGCCATCCTTTAAGTTGCTCTGAGGCAGAGACAGAAAATACAAGCGATGCCTTAAGAAGCTTCCCCTGACCTTTCTCTATTCAAGATAAAGGGCTTTGATTTAGAAAAATTACAGTGGGGGTCTGTCACTGATCCATCACATGGATTAAAGTAAAACAGAGACACAAGATGCAGCCCATGTTAGGCGAGCAGACAGGGAAGGGAAGAAAGGTTACAACCAGGATGGGAGAGGAGACAGAAGAAAGGAAAGGGCAGAAAGTGAGAGGGGAGGCAGAAAAGACACCTTCTCTTTTGCCATCTCCACTCTGGACTGCTAGCAGAAAAGCTTTATATGCACATGGTGTGAAACAACAAGTCTTACCACTTCCCTTAGTATGTAAGGAAGAGTGAGGCAGCTGCACTGTCCCAGTGAGTGAACAGGCTGGGAACAGGTTGCTGAGGCTGAAGAAGACTTCCTTGTCCCATGAGAGGCACCCATTGGGGATCAGAGATTGAAATCTCAAGGCATAAATAGCTGCTACAGATATCTCACACCACTGTCTCCCCGATGTTGTTCCTCTCTGCCTTTACCCCTTGCCCCTTCCTTCACACCAGACCTCTCCCTTCATCTCCTCCCCTTGATGCCAGCCCTAGCTTTGGTCACATCTGGCAGCATCTAAACAGGCTTTCCACACTCACCTCAGTCACCTACTGCCTTTAATCCAAAGGTTACTCAGAACGTTGCTTCTCTATAGGAAATATCATAAGGGCTATCAGGGCACCTTCTTCTTTACCTTCCAATACCATGAGGTAATTGCACCCCACCAGGGACTTTTTCTTCCTGGCATGAGTTCCCTTCCTCTGAACCTATTCTACTTGAAGACCACACTCAAGATGGCTGATGCTTCATATTCATTCATGTTTTCTCCATAACCTGGCTGTGGGTCTCAGCTAGCCAAGAAATATGAGAAAATCTTAATTTCAGTTATGGTTTTGTTGCTGTATCTCTCAATCTGCCATAGGAAAGCCTAGTCCTGACCTAGAACCTTACCCTTGGGTGTCTCCTTCAAGCAGGTCAAGATGTCCCTTTGCTGTGCTTAGGCCTGAGAACCTCCTCATAGGTGATCCATGTCCTCTCAACCTCTTCCTTCCACTCTCTTCCACTGCCCATTACACCAGCAAAATATCCAAGCCATACTTTCCCCATGCTTCTACAGACTGTCCCACCATCGACTGACTTACCTGAACATGCATCAGTAAGAGCCCAAATCAAATCTCTACCACTTTCAATGCCCTCACTTGCTCAGTATTGACCAGCTCCTGCCTCTGCTGACCACCAGCACCCATGCTCAGAGAACCTATCCTCACATCCTGAGGTCCACTTCAAAATTTCCCCTCCTATTTTACAAGCCTCCTAGGATCTTGCCCAGTCCTGTCTTGATGTTCCAAGGGCACCCTAAAATGATTCCAGAGATTTTGCCCAGCTTCTTAACCTCCTACCACATGCCACTGCAGCTGACACAGAAGTCTATACCTATGTGGGACTTGGCACAGCTCATCGGTGTGATGTCTCTTCCAATCCAGCAACGCCTCATGTCCTTTTGTCACTACAAAGATGAAGTGCTATAGTCAAGAAAGAGGCAGCTGGTATATAGAGGAAGATGAAAGGTGAAGGCCTATTGGGGAAGAGGCAGTAGAGACCATAAAATAAGACAGGTCTATAAAACCACAGATTACAGAGGAAGGATAGAGGAGGCAGGTGTTAACTATCTCTTGCCACCCAAAAATTGAGGGCCAGAAAATTAAATGAGAGAGTAACAGGTTCAAGACAAATGTCAGGAGAACTTGCACTGCATGCTGCATGTTTATGCTGCATGACTTCCTACCATGACATTTTGGGGATGCTAGTACTTTGCCTGATTTCAAAAACTGGGTGGACAAATTCAGGGAAGAAACAAATCCATAGAGATCTATGAAATGTACAACAGCACCAGATCCGTCAGACACACATCACTGGAGACCAAAAGAGTGTTCAGAAAAGGTACTGCTAGACAGTTGTCCTGTCTTTATACTCTTTCTCTTCCATCTTTCAGGACACTGCTGGGGATCTGGAGACTGGAAGGACCTCACACCTGGATCAGTAGGGTCCTTCTTATATTCCTTTGGCTTTCAATAGCCAGGCTGATGCAGAAGTCACAGGCAAACAGTACCTCTGTGTAACAATATCATTTTGGTGCGTTAGATCATATCAGAGGTACTGACAAGGAAACAAACAATAGAGCCCATTCCAAGAAGGACTTTTTTTCCTTCTGCCCTAAAGCTGTAAGGAGGTCTGAGGCCATTTAAACCAGTCATCCCCAGTACAAATCCTTGCTGGGAATAATATCTATGCTTCATTCCTCCCCCTCTCAATACCTTGTTCCAGACTTTTTAAAACTAAATCTCTTTTCCCTGTTGATAAACATGGAGCCCTTTCTGTAGACCATCTGTACCAGGGCCAACCCCCCTGAATTCCCTTCCATTTCACTGACCTGTCTATCACACTATTCATGGCAATGTCTCCTCATTAATCCTTTTATTATAATCTGACTCAATTTTCCTGGCCTGTGACTGCAATGGAGTAAAAAAGGAGGGGTGTTAATCTTTCTGACCTTGTTGTCCCAGTTCTGAACCATCTGTAAGCAGGAATTCAGAGGAGGGAAGTCTGATCCTCCTGACCCCATTGTCCCCATACCAAGCCATTTTTGTCTGGAAAGTGGGAACCACTTGCTTTGGTAGGTTCATCCTGTACCCTCCTAGAAAGTTGTTGTAGCAAAGCCCCTTTTCACCTACAGGATTGCTTCCTGGAGTACCTCTTCAGATGGAAAGGATGGAGAGGTAGAAGAAGTAATGTCCTCCACCTCCATCAGACTCTATGTACTCTTTCCTCCCGTACCACCTCTCTGCTTCCTCAACAACAGTGTGTGCAAGTTCTCCCCAGCAGTGAGATAGGCTATCAATAAAAGGTGAAAGACAATCTTACACCTCTTGGAATTTTCTTGGCAGTTGTGCATACAAAGAAGAGGCCTTGCAGATCGCTCCACCCCCACCACTGTCCATGCTTGTTCCCTATACCCCTTTTAACCATCACGTGTTCCTTTGCTGCAAGCAGCTGCACCTCCATAAACCTGACAGACTATTTCGTAGCTGGTCTGAGCAATTGTACCAAGAAGCTTGTATGTATCCTCAGAGCCAGCCAAATATTCACTTTTTTGCTCAGCCTCATGCCATACTTCTGAGTTTGCCCATCTTTTTCCACTTTAAATAATCTCTTCATTTCCTTGGTGTTTACAGTCCCTCAAATACTTGTAAACTGTTATAGTATCATCATTTAGTCAAGCTCTACACATTTAGTTCTTTTAATCTCTCCTCATAAGTAAGTCCCTGTAGCCCTTTGATAATGTTTTTTGCTCTTCTTTGAATTCCCTCCAATTTATTTATTCACCCTCCTTCAGCTAGCATAGCACCCAGGATTGAATGCCAGATTTTTCAGGCTGGTCTCAATAAAGCCTTGGAAATATTAATTGGTTCTCCTTGTGCTTCACAGCTTGATGTTTCTGGATGTACTTGAGTACACAGATGTCAGGAAAGCTAACTCACTTCATACATGTGGCACCAGGTAATGCAACTCAAGACTATCTCTTGAAGCACAAGACCTCTCTCCAGGATAAGGATGAAGAAGAATCACAAGAGGTGGGGAGAAGTAGATATATGAACAGGTACGATGGATGTCCTCCAGCTGAGCATGGCACACAACTACAAATGCACACTTAGACTGAGACATCAAGTACTGAGATTTTGACATCAAGACCAAGAGATGGAAAAGGTGCATATACATACCCATACACATGTGATCACTCCAGATATAAAACAATTACCTGCGTCACACACAGGCACATGCAAAAATGCACACAGGAACACATGGATGAATGGATAACACAGAGCTGAAGAGGGAATGAGACATACATGCGCACAGAGACTTTGTGCACACTGGTATGACCTGTGCATAAAAGAGGAACAGACAGACCAAGCCTAGTAGAAAATGGTTCTCTCCTTGTTTACAACATACATGTTCTCATGCATAAACCAGTGTTCCCAGAGGAAGGATAGCTCGTGGAGTCCTCACAGGAACCTAAAACTACACAGGCAACTCTGACCCATCTGGTCTACAGATTGAGTGCATGAGCCATGAAAAGAATGAATACAAACATATGATACCTTGCTTAAGGCAACTGGTAGCTTGTACCCCATCCTGAGACACAGTCTGCACACCTCCAGTGCCTACTGTGGTGATTATTTTATCACCCAAACCATCCAGATGTTAGGAGGGAAGGAAGGAGGGGACTTCCCCATAGGCCAGTTGTGACACTTCGTGACACCTTCTCCAGGTCAGCTATTGATGATCCTTCTTATTTGCTCCCTATCTCTGCTGTCAGACTGACACCCACAGGAGTCAAAAGTACCTACAGTTTCTTGCAAACAATCCTTCCCTACAGCTTACTGAAACCCGATGGGTGTTACTCTTGTGTGAAAAGCTGACAGTGCACTCCCCAGGGTGACTGTAGGCAGGAAGGAATGGATCTGGCACACCAGTTGGGTCAGCACAGGACGATGGATGGGTCTTACCCTCAGCAGTAGGACAAATTCTCCTATGGGGTTTTGATCCTGTGCCTATCTCCCTGGTGTCTGGTGCTATGCTGTAAGGCACCATATAGCCACTGTGTCTCCCCAGGGCTGCCTGGGAATCCTAAAGACTCCCTTCAACATCTAGTGACCAAACCCATGAAGTTATTCACCTCAACCTGACTCTTAATAGCTTGTTTCCAACTCCTTATAATGCTGTGGAAAGACTGACAACTGCCCTTCCCTCCTTCTGTACCTCAGCTGGTCAGTTGGAACTGGGTTTCCTCTTGGCTTATGAGTGTTGAGCAAATGAGGTCATTTCTCCTCAGTGACAGAAAACTGTTGGGTCAGTACGGTCTGTGGGGAAAGCAGTTCATCTCAGGCAATGGTTAGGTACCCCTGAGCTCCAAGGAGACCTGAAGAACTGCTATAATCCCTTAAACAGGAGGTCAGGCAAAGCAAGCTACCAAACTAACACCAGCTGGGGAGCACAAGAAAGCCAGGACACAAATGCAGCTGTAAACACTGCCAGACCATCTAGCCACTGACGCAAACACTACAGCAGTCCCACAGTCACCTCCAAAGTGCCAAGCTTTACCCATATGGGGCTTTAAGTACAGCCTTCATCTGGATCACAGCTGACCCATCAGAGAGAAGGCACTGGAGGTGGGTCACAGCCCTTTGTTCTGTTCCCTGAGCTTTGCACTCTCCCATTCCAGCCCCCAAAAGAGGACTTCACACCCACACACCCAGCATAGGAGGTGGCTCCCATGCCTTCAGCCTTCTTCCCTTCACTGGCTGAAATCCATGTCCTCCTTAACCCCTCTTCCCACCTGGAAAGGCATTGGGGAACATTGACCTCTGCCCCCAAAGAAACTCAAATAGAGCTCCCCACCCCACCCCACCCCATAGCTCAGCATCAGAACCAGCATGAACAATCCCTACCAGCAGAACCCACATTGCTACTGAGGATGCTCCAGCTTTCCCTGTATCTGCTGGCAGGCTGGGATCCCTCAGTGCTCCATGGAGAAGGAAAGCAAAAACTCAACAAAACATTCAAAGAAGGGGGTATTTTCCTGGAATGCCTAACCTGCTCCTGTCCTTCTTTCGTACCCAAGCATGGGTGAGGGCTACAAGTATGTTTGGGGGACATCACATGCCTCTCCCAGAGCAGGGCTCTGCTCATCAGCTCACCAGATTGTAAGGACAGGGGTGTTCCCTGCATGTCCTCAACCCTCCTTCACACTAATAAAAGAAACAACTTAGCCCAGGCCCACACTTGGGGACCTGGGGATCCGAGGGGAAAAAGCACACTATTTGAGATGAGGGAGGGAGCAGCCAGGTCTCTTCCTCTCAGTAAATGTGCTGATGCTTTCTGACACATCTGCTGACAGCACTGGAAGGTTTTGACAGGCCATGGTGTGACCACTAGCTATTCTCCCAGGTGAGCAGGGCTCTCCACCACTCTTCAACAGAGTTAGATGAGGCAGCCGCACTCTGCCTGGAGCTGCATCTGGCTTCTGACATGACCCAGGTAGGAATAAACATCACGACATCATCGCAGCTATGCTTCCCTCCCCTCTGCTTCACCCCTGCCTGTGATTTCCATCTTTCTGATTTTAACTGCAAGATGCCCCCCAGCAAAACCTCCACCTCCGTATGCCCCATTTTCCCAAACGCCCTCTCTACCCTCCAAGCAGCTTCTGCTCCACAGCTTAGCTTTGCACCAGCACAGCAGATCAGGCAGCATATTCCCAAATACCCACTTTGCCTGGAGCTGGGTGAAGAGAGGGAAAGGCCATTCATTCACAGTTCTTCCTTTGGTGTCGTAGTTTTCAAGGGGTAAGGGGGGGTGGGGGGGAAGAGCAATGAAAGCGGCTTGCTTCATCCTTATGTATCTACATGCCTGTGAGTTGGATGCCCCAAAAGAAAACCACCTCCCAGAGGAAAACAGGGTGAGGAGAGTGGCAAGTGGGGAGGGGACTAGGGGAGAAAGATTTTTAGGCTGGGGAAATCAGTGGGATGAAAGTGGCTGTTTCTCACCCCTGGCACCATGTCAGCACCCCTCCACTCTCTGCAGCTTCCTCACTGCTGCTGGTACTGTCTGCATAGAGCAGGGAGGCAAAAGGGGGCTCTATTTAAATATATTAATAATGCATATTCCATGCACATGAAGCTTCCTTTGAATAGAACATCAGTGATGCTGTCAGGCCGCACTTCCTGGGATGCAGGAGTGTGTGGGGATGGGGCAGGGGATGCAGGTCACCAGAAATGCCCTTCTACCCTGGCACAGTCCCCTTCCTCCCCCATCACCCCAGATCCCCACTTCACACACACTCTTTTCCCTCCCACCTCCTGGTGTATGACAAATTCCTTGGTTCACAGCATGCAATGCAGCCAGGCTCCCCAGTCCCCTAGGCCCCCTCCAGAGGCATGGACCCCCCACTTCTCCCCACTCCCTATGTAATCTTTACCCATCCCAGCTCCAATCTCAGCAATCCTCTCCCCTCTCCATAGTTTGGTTTATTGCTCCCTACCTCCAGGGTGGGGAGAAGCGCTGTTCTCTCCAGCCTTTAGGGGAAAGGAGGGGGAGCAGCTCCCGAGTCTGGCCCGCACATGTGCACCCACTTTTGTGTGCACACACCAGCCCCCAGCAGCAGAAGCTTGTGTGAGCCCATAGTGGGTGCCAATGGACCGCGGGTTGTGCAGGGCTGCAAGATGCACTCACCCGCAGCGCCCGAGCGGTGCTCTCCTCCCCACCACCACCAGTTCCTTCCCTGGGTGCTCGCAAGGCTTGCAAGCGTGTTGTTTGTGCACAGCCACCCCTGCCTCCAAACACACATGCAATATGCACACGTGTGCTCACATGCATGCACACAGAGGTAAGGGGGAGACACACCAGCACGCACAGGAGAGGGCATTACGTACAGCAGCTCCCAGATATGCTGCCCGCTGCAGCATTAGCAGATTTATGCGGCCTTTACCCAGCCAGATCCAAGCTCTGGAATGGGAACAGCAGCAGCTGTGCACTCCTGCCTGTCCTGGGATGAGAATAGGATGCGTCTGTTTGCCTCTCTACCCCACCCCCATACCTCCTTCCCCCTCCTCTTGGTCCCATTCATTCATTCAGCTTCTCCTCCCCCATCCCATGCTCCAGAGCAAGAGGATCCTTATACATAAAAATGTGGGAATGTTTTTTCTGGTGGAAAAAAAAAAACCAACAAAATGGTCACGCAGACCCCCTGAAAGCAATGCATACACACATACGTGTGCATTTGAGTAGCTGTCCTGGGCCCCTACATAAATACCCAGCTCCCACCGCCACCACACGCACACTCACACACCCGACAGACACCACGCAGTGACTTTTCTGCAGCCAGTCAGCCTCCCGGCAGAGCAGTATAAAAGCAGAGCAGAGATTTACTCACTCCCCTGCATCCAAACCAGGCGAATGTTCACACACCACACACAGAGACAACACACACACACACACACACACACACACACATCACTGTCTGCAAAGGCTCCCTGGCAAAGTTTGCTAAGAGGCAGGGAGCAGGGGGCTGTGGGATGAGGCTGTCTCCTTCTGCAGGAAATAAATCTATATGTCGGCGTACCTATACCTGTATATGCACATGCATGTATGTAATATATGTATATAATATACATACATAAGTATACACACACAGAGAGACACACATACATACCTATACATACATATACATGTATCCCCTCCTCTTGCAAGGTCTGAGTAGAAGCAGATCAGTCAAACCCAGCTGTGTGCAGCAAGCTCTGATCCTATTCAGCATCCTGATCCTAAGCGAGTTGCATGCACACACACACACAGAAAGGGAGACCTGTCTCCAAGCCTCCCTTCCTCCCATCA
Organism: Forpus xanthops; assembly: GCA_032466535.1. Taxonomy (NCBI): domain Eukaryota; kingdom Metazoa; phylum Chordata; class Aves; order Psittaciformes; family Psittacidae; genus Forpus; species Forpus xanthops. Next base: position 35,063 of record JASSUY010031717.1, on the reverse strand, counting down.
CCCCATGTGGGCATCATCTCCTCCTCACCCCTGGCCACTTCCCCATCTCCCATGCACTTACCCCTTGCCTTCATCCTAAGCTCAGAGACATCCACCCCCTGTACATGCATAGGTTGGAGGAGAAAGGCAATCCATCCATCCTGCCTTTCTCCCCCCCATCCTGGTCCTCCCCCTCCAATCTCAGATGCTTCTCTGAGAGGAGACATGGACAACAGGGAGCTGAGGACACGCAAGGCAGCTGCACCAGGACCGCACACAGAAACGTGTCACACACACACATGCAGACATACCTGCTCCTGGAGGGACGATTGCTCCCTGCTTCCATACCGGACATGGCAGAGACGAAGTGGAGGCACAAAAAACGCCTGTCTTCTAGCAACTTGAAGCTCTGCAGGGGTGTGTGTTCTTAAGGGGGGGATCCCCCACCTTGTGTCAGTCACCCCTGAAGCTGTGCTGTCTCCTGCCCCACAGCTGTCTCATTCCCGGCTGCACCTAGGCAGCGCTCCCAGCCACGCACACACGCGAGCACGGCAGCGGCAGTCCAGGGAGGGCACGCACAGCCGGAGGATTTGCTGCCTTCGCCGCATACGCATCACTGGGGGAAGAAGGCAGAAAGGGCTGTATTGGCATTTAAAACGCAAGTGATTAATTCCCCACAGGCTCGGCTGATAGAGCTCTGGGAGCAGAGCCGGCACTGCTTCTCCCAGCTGGGAAGGCTGTGACAGGAGAAGGTCCCTCTCCCATGGAGCCAGCTCCGAGCTCTCCTTGGCTGCACAGCCACGGCTTGGGTACAGGCAGAAAGGGGTGGGCCTCTACCGGAGACATGAGCACGCATGCAACAGCTGCTGGGGAACTGCACACACACACCATTTCCTTCCAACAGATGCTGAACAGCTACACACAGCATACAACAGCTTCCCAGGAACACACACAAGCAACAGCTGCTGGGGAATCACAGTCACACACACATACAGAGGCTACAGCTTCTCACAACCAAGTCACCTGCATGAAAATACAGCAGCCTCTAGGAATGATGCAGGTAGGAGTAACAGCTCCTGAGGAGCTACACACACACACACGTATGCATGCAACAGCTATACACCTACTGACACAGGCATGTGGGAAAATACAACTTAATATATACCCCTGTGGTATTTACTAAGAAAACTGACATATAGAAATGCAACAGGAGGTGGGAGAAACCTTTCATCCACACACAAACACACACATGTGGCTGCTCTGGGGAGACTGTCTTTCATACTCCCCCCCCCAAATCACCACACGGAGAAATGCGACAGCTCCTCAGATCACCCTCTACCACATTCCCTCATGTACATGCAACAGCTCACCAGAAGCACTTCCACCTCCCCGTGCCCAAACCCACACATGCCAGTGCTGATGGAGATCTTGCCTACAGTCAGAAACAAACATCCATGTGCACCCGGTGCTGGGGAGCCAGCCACAACTCACCCCCCATATATTTCACACAGGTCTAGTGGAAGGTGTCCCTTCCCATGGCAGGGGCTTGGAACTGGATGAGCTTTAAGGCTCCTTCCAACCCAAACCACTCTGTGATTCTATGAGTCTCATGTGGGCTAGGAAACCACCTTACCAAATACAGGGTGACTGTTAAGAAACGACTGCCCAGCCTCTTCATGGAGAGCACAAACACACATGACAGTCAGACATAAACAATCCCTTTGAAAGGATGCCTATGTGCAGACACACAGACCATAACTGAAGGGACACGATGCTTCCCTCGCAGTCACCACAGCTGTGGAGGGACTGCCTGTCTCACTTGGGTATGCTCAGACATACAGCAGCTGCACAAGAACTTAGGAACACAGGGCATTGGACGGGAGCTGTCTTTCTGGGATGTGTAATCCAGTCTCCTGCTATTCCAGGCAGCCACACCATAGAATCATGCATCAGAAATGGCTCCAGGTCCATCCTAGCCTTGTGAGACCATTCGCTCCCTGCTCACAGGCTGTTCTGGCCCCTGGCCATGCTGATATTAGAAACCTGCCCAACACCTACTTTACTCATGACCAATTCACACCCACATGTACTTGTACCAGCTGTCCTTCACAAAGGTATGAATAAAGATTGCGAGAACAAATGGAAACGCTCCAAAACCTGTACTTGTGGCTGAACAGATACCACCTGCATCCCTGCCTCACACAGACATATGCAAAACTCCTAGGTGAAGACATTCCTCCTCGCACAGAGATCAACAGCCTGCAAGAAAAGACACCTATCCCTGCCACCGCAGCACTCACATGCACATGGGTACAAGCACTTGTAACCTCTGATGGGAAACTAATGGCTTTCTTCATGCAGTCCAAGAACTGCAGAGGAATTACTCTCCCACAAACCTCCATTGCAATCAGCCTTATTATTAAATGTGTTAAATTGTGACGTCCAAGTGCATCACCCATAGCCCACCTCCCCATCCTGCTAGTTATTGTGTAAATACAGAACAATGTAACTAACCCGTCTATCTCACACTTGCAGATCTAGAGGAGGCACTGAGCTCCTCTAACCCACCTGCAGATTCTTCTCTCTGTTGGCAGAGAAATAATCCTATGCAAATCCAAACCCAGCAAGTACGGGGCTGCTCCTGGCCTCCTCACATGCCTACAACATCCTCAGGGATGGGGCACTAAACCCACAGACTGAAAGGGAAGGATGGGGACTGCAACAGTGTGTAGCCCTACAGGAATGAGTTGCCTGCATCAAAACACAAGCAACAAGTGCAAAGGACCCACCTGCAGAACTAGCCCCAGGCATCACACATATCCATAAGGTACAAAACCACAAGGTCAGCCCTGTTGCAAAATGGCACGCAGAAAACTTGCTGTAGCCTCTTTTACTCAAAATCTGCAAACCCAAATGGGAAAGAACACACAGCCGCACACACTGTGCTTGGAGACAGGAGGTGAGCAGCTCTGGGGACACTTCTGGATGTTCCCTGAACCATCTGTAGATGTCTGTTCTCACAGATTAAATGCCAGAGCTACTTGCTCCACCTGGGATGAGAGGAGAAGGGAGCTTATCTTGGCACCTCCAGACTCCAGTTTTCTCACCTTTATCACTTTGGGGGTTATGACTGTAGGGTTTTTCCTCCAAGCTCTTTTGAAGCTAAAAGCTAAAGGAACAGGGACTTGTTTCCATCTTTTTCTACCACCTCCAAGGACAAACATGATCTAATCTTGGAGGGTGTTGAAGTAGGAGAAAAGGTTTCCAACTCCAAATTAATGGATTTTCTCCTGCTTGAGTTCCTCCAGGATCATCTTGCAGCCTGTTCAGGATGAGTCTCCTACAGGCTCTCCTGGTTGCATGGATCAATTCTGGACTGCGAAGTGACGGGGCAGGATACTTATGCTGCCAGTGCCCATGGGGGTCAGACAGTACTTGCTCATACTCCCACTAACCTAGGAACAACACTTAGATCCAGCAGAACAGAACTGCTCCAAGAGACAAGCAGAAGCAAGCAGCACATCCCCAGCAGTGTGGGACATTTGGGTCCTCAATCTCATTCAAAGACAGAACCCCTGCTGCTTACTTATTCCATTGCAAATGATCATTCAGAAGATACTGATGCTCACCCTCATGTTTATGTTGCAGATGCTCTGACCTTGTCAAAAGTACTGGAAAGACTCTGTTGTTTGTTACTTCACAAGTAAAAAAAAAAAAAACCTTAACCAAGAGAAAAAAAGCTTCCTAAGGACGTCACAGATACTTTAAGTCAGCTGCAGAGTCACCTCGTTCCCGGTGTCCAAGCCTACGGAAGGATAATCACCTCCTAATGCTTTTATGCCAGTGGCTCAGAGACCACCACCCTCCAGCCAGGTCTGACCTCTCTGCCCCCTTAATGAAAATGGGAACAGCCCTAAGAACTGCTTTGGTTTACACCTTTGTTCTCAGCCGCTGCTCTGCTAGGCTGCTACATCCTCTTAAGGCTGGAGATGCTGTTAGGGGTGAACACAGGAACTGAATTTATTAGAGCGATTCCCCAGTGTTATTCCAACATACACCAGGGAGCTGTTAAGCCCTGGAATAGCCCAGAATCTGGGAGTCTCAAAGGTGATGATAAACATGATTTTTAACCTTCTGCAGGTTTAACCCCGGCTGCGGAATACTGGAGGTAATGTTCAATGCGGATGGTACCTCTAGGAGAAAGAATAGTGCAGAGAGCCATTCCTGCTCTCCCCTCCATGACTTGGCCCTGGTGCCATTTGCCTGCACAAGGAAGGAAGAGTCAGGCAGGGAAGGTAGTCACGCAGTCTGCCTGCGCTGCCTTCGGTGTGTGCTGCCAGCGAAGGGAGTCTCACTGGGAGCGTTTCCAGCTCATGGAGCCGGCAGATCAGCCCTTCTCCCTCTCTTCCCTTGCCCATCTGCCGTCTCCCCCAGGGGTACCACCAGGTCCCCCGACTGGGGCCCTGGGAGAAGGCTGGGCTCTGCCCTCGCTGCAGTCAGAATCTCTCCACTGATCTATACTGCGGTGAGCAGTGACAGATTGATTTTACAGCTCTGCTTGGAGCCGGCCGCTGGCCCTGGGCTGTGGATGAATCAGCTTTCTCTGGGCCTTGGCTTTTATTTCATTATTTTACTGCAGCCTCCCTCTCAGGCAGCTAAAGAGAGAGCGAGAGGAGGAAAGGCGAAGTTGGCAAATTTTCTTCCTTGCTCGTGTGCTCCCAGCCTCACAGCTTGGCTTAGAGACTCCAGGAGGAGGGAGGGAAGGGACTGTTTTGCAGGGACTGACAGCTGTCAAGAATAAAGACATGAGGCACCTTCTACATCAGTAGCTGCACATTGCAATGGCTGTGTGCACTACAACGGCAAGTAGTGCGTAAGTGCTACGTGGCATGAACAGTAATGCTATGCCGATGTCTCGTTCTTTGCCAAATGGAGGAAAGCCCATTTTTTTATTACATAGGGCAGTGTTTGGAAATCACATCCCATAAGAGCATTGGGCATTAACCTGCCTACAGCATCCAGGTTGGAAGTACTTCCAGGTCCTCCCCTAACAGCTGTGGACCTAGGGAAGGGGGCAAAGGCTGTATGCTGCTGTCTCCATCAGGCTGAGAGGTCTCTGAGCATATCACAGCTAGGAGATTCTCCTGGGGTGAAAAAGCACCTCCAGGTATGGAATCAACCTTCTTCCCTCTCCTGGCTATTACGGATATTGTAGACATTACCCGGGGGGAGCCAGGCTCAGTGCTAACTCTGTTGCTTATTGTGCCGTCGAGAAGAGAAATTGTGAAATCAATCAAGGAAGAAACAGCAAAATAAAAGGGCAGAAAAGTGTTGGGTTTTCCAGCCCTAGCCTGGAACTACAGTGGGATAGCTCAAGTCCCCTTAGCAGAAGGCAGTCTGGAGCAATTGTTATTCAGTGGAAGGGCAGAGAACAGAAGAACCAGCCCAAAGTGCAAAGAACATTCCTCTCCATACCCCCAGTACCTCAGGAATGAATGGGAGAAAATCTCTGCTCTGTCATACTTGCTGCTGAAAAATCCCTTTGTCAGCTCTAAGACCTACTATGGGGCCCCTCACCTGCCCTACAAAAGGAGGAATAACCAAAGGAACCCAAAAACAGTTGGGTCTGCTCCAGCCTTCTTCCCACGCACTCACCTCCCAAGAGGGCCTTCCCATCACCATGGGTGGTACCTTCACTGCAATGGGTACAGGATGCCTTGCAGTTGTTTTCTGCTTTGTCACAGAACTCTCTAGCAATACAGGTTGCCTGGGGAAGCAGGGTTCCTCAGGGGAGAAATGCTAGTTACTGAAGATGGTCAGCTAGGACATTATGTCAGTGTCTCTCCCAAGCTCACACCTATCCTTTCACTCTTCACCTGCCTGTGAGCATGGATCAGAGAGTGGCCTTGAAGACGGACAGAATGGCTCAAACCATCAGAAAGCAAGGGACATTTGATCTGCAGAGATCAAGGAGTGGGAGAGGAGAGAAGATGGGAAAAGCAGGAGAGAGAGAGGCTTCTCAGAGGTCTGTCCCTGCAAGAGGGAGGGATGGAGGCAGCAAAGTCCATCTCATCCACTTCGTATAATCTTTTAATCTCTTGGGTTTTAATCTTTTGCATCATGAATGAGACATATCATTAAGAGTAGAAGAAATCCCAGTTGAAATGGAGACGGGGATAGCGACAGAGATAAAAAGGTCTCTTATTTCTAGGCCTTCTGCCTTGTTCCTTCTTTCTGTGTCTCTCTCCCTTTTTTCCTCTCTGCTTATAAGCAGTAACACAGGTAGTGACCTAACAGACACAGAAACACACTGAGGACCTCAGCATCTGGAAGAAGGGCAGTGCCATGGCCTCTGCATAGTGCAGGTTGAGCCCTCCCATGGTAACAGCCTATGGTGGCACAGAGGCACAAGGCTCAGGCCTCAACTAGTCTTCAAAAGGCTTTTCCAGAGCCAGAGACAAACAGCAAACATTGGCAGCAAGGTCTCTTCTTGTTAGAGACAGGGCAGCCCAAAGAAACCATCTCACCCCTCACTGGGAGAGGCGACACAAGTGTATGGCGGGCAGGGGACTGCCTCTTCCTATAGGCTCAGGCTGGGAGGTCTACATCCCACCATCCCCCAACTGTCCAATTCTGTGGATAACAATCCCAACCTCAAAGGGCGATTGCAAGAGGTTAATGAATTAGCATTCGTAAAAGCTTTAGATAAAGGGCTAAGGATTATGACTGTTGCTATACATGGAAACAGCTCCAAACAAGAGTATTTCCCACCTTTTTTCTCGCTTGAGGCTGGGGGATCATCTGACACAGATCCTGCTGCACACGAGCTCCCCCAGAGATGGAATTACAGAAGAGTAACAGAGAGGACTGCAGGCTGCCAGAGACACTAATCAGGGGATGACAAATTGGGGACAGTCCATCAACCAGCTACCCATGCTGGGCTGTGGGGACAAGAGCGCTGCACTCCCTAAGCATGGGTGAGAGGTTCATCACACTCCCATCACAGTTCAGGAGAAAACAGTGGCTGATTTCTAACCATGGCAAACCTGCCCCTCCTCTCACCATTTCAAGGCTGTCGACTTACCTGAGACAGTTGCTCAGGATACATCTGCTTTAAGGAAAGCTTAATTCCAAAAGGAAACGTGTGCTGCTGGTCTGGATCAAGATTCAGAAGAATAAAACCACACAGATCCTCCCTTCATAGCCCTAGGAAGAGGTTGCATGGGATCTGATTTTGGTATCTTAAATCTTGTGCAAAATGTTTTCCAGGCTGGGGATGGGGACCAATTCAAAGCAGGAGTCTTAACATCATACACTTCTCCCTCACACACGAGCACAACCTCGAGAGAGAAAAGCCCTCCCTAACTCGCCTACTATAAATGCACCAAACCACTTAAATGGCTATGTTAAAAGAGAGATGGTAATTTGATAGTGGTCTCCACTTAATTAGATTAGGATTTCTTGAACTCCAGGGCTGCAAGCAGCTGATCGACCTTTCTTCTTCAGTATTATCCTGTCAGCTGTGAAGCTGCCGTGACCATCCATGTTTGGTCCTCATGGGATGCTGACAGTGAAACCCTGGGGGACCAAGATCTGCTGTAAGGCAGTGACCCAGCAGAGCATTTAAGTATGTGCCCCTAACCCTGCACAGAATTGTGCCCATTTGATGGAGCAGAGGTAAAGTGGTCTCACAGTGAGGGTGAAGCTTTGGGGCCTGCTCTGCAGCCGGAGTACAGGGGATGCAGGTGGGACAAGCTTTCTGCTCTTATTCACTGGTCAAGCGATTCTCTTCCTGACATTCTTTGCCACGTTCACATGCCTTTTGCCTTCACTTCATGTGTGTATCCATAGCAAGATAAAATGTGAACTGGAGTACAGCAATGAGTATGAAAGCAACAAGGAGACAGAGCCAAATTTTAACCAAGGTAACTGGCTGAGCGCAGTTGGTGACAGTTTGAAGCACATCTGGGGTGAAAATCAGCCTCTACACTGCAATGTGTGGGAATTGGCCCTTGAGCTAAGGAAACAGGAAACAGCATCACTAGTCTCCCCTGCAGAGAATGACCAGGGCACAGCACTACATTGGTCTTCTCCTCTGGAGGCAGATGTTAATAAACCATAACATATAGAAGCTTCTTCTAAATGTCTTGTTTTCCTGATTTCTCACTTGGAAGGAAATAAGAGGCCTGTTTGTAGGGCTCACTGGGGCTGGCTGGCAGAGTCTGTAGCCTGAACATCACTGATAATAAGACAAAGTCCCCTAGAAGGGAGAGATGAAGTTGTTCTGCTCTTAGAGGAGGGGATGGACTTGATCAGTGCTTGAGGGCTTGTCAAGCTTCCCTAGCAATGCAGTCATCCAGTCAGGACCTTTTCCATGAGTCCAGGTCCTGGTCTCCCTGGAGTCTGAGCCAGCTCTCACCCATACCCAGGCTAATTGCAGCACTGCTCTTAAACTTCTGGATTGGACTGGTACCTGTCCTACCGAGATCCTTCAACCTCTGCTCAGTGAACTTCATTCTGTCCCTAGTAGGGCTGTATTCTGCACGGGTTCTCCCCTCCACAAAACAACCCCAGCTTTGGAGAATCAAAATATTTAGACCTCTTGCTCTGCATCAACAATGGAGGAAGTTGGCTTTAATGACAGACAATTTGATATTCAGTACGATCTTAATTACTACGAAAATCTCTGTCAGGTTGTTCTGTGGTGGCTTTGTGGGGGTTTTTAAATCCTCTGCCTCTTTGTTATTTATTCAGTTTGATTTTTTTATTTTACCTCGTTAATGTAGTGGTGATTTAGATGCAGTTTCCTCTCCCTGCTGCACTTAATGAGTCGTCAGCTTTATTCACTCTCGCCTGCATCCTCATGGGAGCATGCTTTGATTTTCTAGTGGGTGCATGAAAACACAGATTAAAGCAATTAGACAGAAATAATCTTAGGGAAAGGGGAGAGAGATCCAGAGCGCCTAATTATACCATTTTAATCAAGATACAATTATGCAGAGACTTTTATAGATTATAAATTAACCAAACTCCAAAGGCAGGAAAAAAAATATCATTTTAAATATGGTTCATTATGCTTGTTGTTTCTGCCTTGTGATCTCCCCCAGACTGGACTTCAGCAGTCATTTAGAAAAAGTTCTGGATGGGGCTTTGCAGAAATGCAGGAGAATTAGACTCAGGAGACCCTGCTTGCTAGGAGCAGGGTCTGGAAATGGCCCTGGGAGAAGGTAGGGAACTACAGTTGTATTTCTCACTTGCTGAGCTCACCAGTGTTTTCACAGTGAACTAAGTGCAGCTCGTGACGGGCCAGGTTTAACTGAAGACCTTGAGCTGCTTGCGTAGTTCAGGTAAGGAAAGACCCAGTTCAGAGGTCTGTGTTTTCCTCTGCTGATCTGCCAGCGAAGGACTGTGGGTACTGTAGTCTAAGAAGCAATTTCCTAAGCTACAAACATTCCAATTACAAGCACAGTGAGTGGGCAAACAAAACACATCAGGCTGGATGTGTTTTCTTCTGAACCCTGGAGGAACTTAAGCCAGCTGCTCCAGATTTATTGCAGCAAAACCACCAGGCGCTCAGGCTCTCAGAGCACGTAGGAAGGTGCTCTGCTCCTGCTGCTCTCTGCAGAGGAGCCAAGGAGACATCCCCCCCCCCTTCCCCAAGAGCTCCAGGAAATCCTGGTTTCCCATGTAGCTATCATACTCCTTTATGATGGGGAGGGTGTCCTGACCTCAGATTGAGAACAGGGAGGCCAGTTCAGGCACTTCTGATTTTGTGGCTGCAGCCCAGTGATGTCTGTGCTCTTTTGCTGCGAGTGCAGCACTAGTGATCCCTCCTGCACCGGGTGTGCAGCACTGCTGGAGCTGTTTGCAAAGAACTAAAGGTGTTAAGGAGACAGGAGAGGACTCATGGCAGTGACCCTTAGCTTCCTGTGAGGCTTGCCAGCGAGCATCCTGAAAGGTTTTGCTGTGCAAAACTCTTCTCCAAAAGAGGCTGCTGCCAGGCACTTCTCACAAGTATGTCTCAACCCATCAGGCTTCACCAGGACCTTCCCCATTGATGTGGCCACCCTGTGTCAGAGGCTGCAGTGCTGAAACGGCTGCTGTCCTCTTGATTAAGAGTAATCCTCTCATCTGCCAAGGGACCAGCCTCAACCATCTTCCCTCTGCAAGCCCTGGTGACACTCATGCAGGCTGTTTGCAAGGTAGGGATGGCTGGGATATGCCCAGAGCTTGTATATCCAAATGACGGGTACAGCACCAGGATAGGCAGCTGGAGAAGGGTACTGTTGGGTCCTGCCATTGAGTCCACCTGAGGTGGGCTCACTGCCTGTTGCTCAGTAGTCCTTCCAACAAATGAAAGGCAATACCTCCTCTCAGCTGCCCTGTGTTGGAGTCATGCTGCACCCATCGCCTCAGAGTGGAAAACCTTTGGCTCTATGCATTCTATCCACCATCTGTGTCCAAGTGGTGGGACTGCTGTAAGATGATGGGGGCAGACATGGGTAGCAAAGAGATGCCTGGGACATCTCTCCCTTGTAGTCTCCTCACTCATTTTCCCCTTCCTACAGTGAAGAAAGATGGCTGCAGGCTGCTGCCCTTGATTCCTGCTTTCTTCTACAGTCAGGGCAAAGCCGAGGAGGGCTGCAGGACTTTGGGGGTTGCCCTGCTCCCCATCTGAGGGCTCAGTCCGGTGGGTGAGCGGTGGTATCAGAGTGCCCTCTGCTGGCCCCATTTCTGGACTATTTGGACAGCCCAAGCCTTGTATATCCCCAGTACCCCTGGAAAGTTGGGTCTCGTCTTGCCCCCTGACAGCCCTGCTATGGTGGGAACTGCTCCAGCAGCGATACAAGACAGCATACAAGCCCTGTGGAGTCCTGTCAGTGCTGGCTCACATCTGCAGAGGAGCCAGCATGATGAGGAAGCCAGGACAGAAATGACTGAAAGCCAGTGTTTGGCCCTGTGTATGTGTGTGTGAGTGTGTGTGAGAGCATAGGAATCGCTCTCATGCTTACCAACTGTTATTTCAGAAATGTGGTGGTGACTCCCAGGGGCTTTCTTCTTGTGTTCCCAATTCCATGGCAGGAAAAGTCCATCTCCTGCTCCTTTGCTCCAAGAGGCAAGAAAATCTGAGGTGTGGTGAAGGAGGCTGAGAAGGAGCACACTCTCTCCCTTCAGGCTTGGTGTTGATGAGATGGTTGACCCTCCGATGGGAAAAGGCCACTTTGAATAAGTCTTCATAGAGCTGGGGCAAAAACAGCTCTGCAGCATCCTGGCCATCCATCTGCTCTGGGTCACTGGGAGCCTCCATCCCACTGAGATGTGTATCCCTTTATTCTTCACCTTAAATTCCTCTCCAGAACCCCCCTAGATATCTCCTTAGTGTTTTGACTATCACAATACAGTGAAATAGGCAAGGAAGATTGGAATCATTGTGCCCAGATCCAGGACAACTCTGTTCAGACTTACCAGTGGGTTCCCAGCTTGTACAAAGCAATACACAGAGTGCACACTGAGTGGGGGCCTGCAGTCCCTGTGGATCCATGCTCATTTACACCAGCAGAAAACCTGACACGCTGTCTCTGAGCTCCAAAACTACAGAGGTGACCTGCTATTGCTATCAGCAGAGGAGAGAAGGAAAGAGCAAGATTACAATCCGAGGAGTTCAGGTCCTTCTGTGGAGCTGGTCACTTTGTGCTTCAGTATCTATGCCATTCAAGCAGGTATAACACTGATCTGACAGATAAGATGTGAGCTAATTAGCAGTGCCCTCTTTGAGCTCCTTCCAAGATCAAGCGCTGCGAAAATGAGAATAGCAAGGTCCAGTTACTGTTCAGGCCTCTTGTTAGTTGGAAAGAGGCAATGGAAACTGGATTAGCCAGGGAGATGCCTTGGGTTTAAGACTGGGGTGCTGTTTTGAGGTATTTGAGGAAGAGCTGCAGTGAGGTGCTGGACATGCCAGTACCAGGGGTCCTGATGGAGCAAAGGGGAATCCCAGATGAGCCCTGAAGGAGAATCCCTGAGGAGAGTCTTCCACACGTCATAAGGTAGGCAGCTGAGCCCTGTGAACACTTCCCTTAGGAACTGCCTCTTGTAAATACTACAAAACAGTAACAGCAAAAAAGAACCCAAAACAAACAAACAAACAAACTGAATTCCCCCAAACAGATGCCAGAGGAGTTTGTTGTTTTGTTATGTTTTTGAAGGAAGCAAACAAAGGTCTCCTGCAGCCTCAGCAAGTGGAACGGTGCTGCATCTGGCGCTGGCAGAAGACACTGGAATTGCTTAGACATTCAGTCCACCAAAAGACTTCAGCATGGGACTAACACATAGAACACACAGTGTAGACACCCTCTCTGGCACTGCTTATGGTCTTGAAATTCTGTGGCATGGCAGCTCTCTTCCAAGGAGGAAACTACGAGTGGATATCATTCTTCCTTGACTTTCATTAGAGTCATGTATAGAGTAAGTTGATTGCATCCAAGGTGGAGTTAAGAACTTCCCTTTTTTTCATCTCAGCACTGCTGAAGACACTGCCCTCTCTCCCCCTCTGACACACGTCTAAACATCGAGCCACAGACAATGTGGAGCCAGCCTCTGTTCCTATTAACCCAAAGTGCTGGAAGAACTGCAGGCCAGAAAAACTTCAGTAAAAATGCGAATGTCACTTTAGAGAGGACAGCTCCAGCTTGACAGAAAATCCATTGCCTTCTCCAAACAGTTTGTGCGCTCTTTGGGATTGCATGCAGTGACTTGTTGAGCAAGCAAGGTGGAATACAACCACAATTTTTCCAGACCCATCTACTCAATCTCCAGTTGCTGCAGTCTATTTACCTGTGAATGGGCCTCTGGGTCACTGCCGCAATGGCTCTCAGTTTAGAAGGCATCAAAAAAACTGAAAGGCAGCCAAGATCTCCATTTCTCTTCACTACTCAAATCCAGATGCCCAAGGTGTCAGCATTGATCCCATTCTTCATGGTCCCAGGACCACATCCCAACCACAGTGGTGTCAGGCTTGGAGTTCCCTGGTCTCCTGTAAATGGAAATTATTTTCTGAAACTGAAGATGAGATCCTGTTATCCCAAACTGGATCACTTCCAAGGAGCACTGAAGCCCTCAGCCTGTATTTTTGCCAGCTAGATGCCAGCTCCTACCAAGTAAGAAAATGCACATTACTAGTGTCCTGCAGCAGTACTGGAAACCTGTTTCAGGGACATTGCAGGAGTTGCAGAGCTCCTTCGGGAAAGCCAGGAATGATTCCTATGCCACCCAGACTGGACACTCAGAAGACCAGAGAGATAGAAATCCACACTGGATTCAACAAGCCTTGATTACAGCTCTCTGCAAACTTCTTTCCCTTCAGGTCTCTATAGCCTTCTGTCCCATTCCCAGGCTGGTGGTGCTGTGTGGGAAACAAATACCACAGCTCTTCTGAGAAATGGGAAATGTTTTTTATCTGAGCCATAACCAATCCTCCCATCCATCAGCCGGTGACTCCAACTGTCTCTCAGACTGCCTGCAGCTTTAATTCTTTCTCTGTGATTGCTTTCTCTCTCCACTACCCTGTAAGTTCCTCATCAGAGCAGTTGGAAGGTAAGGGGCAGTATATAAAAAAGTTAAGTCCCCTGCAGGGGACATCAGTTGTAGTAGCATCCGAAAACCAAAGCACATGCTAGGTATTTTCACCTGATCTCAACAGGCAGAATGCCAGGGCAGAGAAGGCTCTCTGGTAAGCTGATACTGCTGTGGAAATGATCACAGAGAAACAACCAGGAGAAGGAGTGAGGAAAAGAGATACAAAAAGGAAAGCAGTAAAGTATGTAAATTTGAGGGCAGCAGAAGAGTACCGTGGAGATGCAAAGCAGCAGAAAGTGAGCAGATGAAATGACATTCAGGGGCCTGGCTATAGGGAAAGAAAAAGGCAGGGAGGCATATAGAGGGAAGAGCACTGATACAAGGAAAGAGAACACAGGGTAGGAAAGAGAAGAGGGAAATCAGAAAGGGAGAAAGAAAGGGATCTAGAGGGATTGCCTGATGTCAAATCTGATAGAAAAGAGGATTTATCTGTAAAAAATAACCCAGATCTAAGCTACAGCTTCAGAGCAGCTGCGTACAGAACCACAGCACTGTGTATTTGTTCTTAAGCAAGAGCAAAAAAGCAGCTGGTGCAGGCTGCAAGCCAAAACGGGGTCGTGCCATACCAGGAGGCTGCCCGCCAACCTGGATCAAGATAAAGGGAAGACAAGAGAAGGAAAGACAAGGAAAGGAAAGATAAGGCAAGGAAAGGGAAGGCAAGGCAAGGCAAACCAGGGAAGGCAAACCAGGGAAGGCAAAGCGAGGCTAGGCGCTGTCCATGGTTCTGACCAGAGCCAGCCACAAGCCAGCCCCAGGCCCCACAGACTCGCTCTTCCAGCCCCTGCACATAGAGCAGAGGCCATTCCAGGGACTTCAAACAGTTCTTCAAAAGCAGTGTGCTTCCTGGAGTGAGCTGAGCAAGGGAAAAAGAAAGCACACAGTCAAATAAATGTAAAAGATATCTTTCCCTTCCTCTTTCCTGCCAATAATTTCAGCAGGATGCTCTAAGGGCAAGGCTGGATGGTATTGAAGTGTGAGCCCATGGCTGGGGAGCTGAATGAACATGAGGCATCCTGAGCTGCATTTTAACCTGTTAGGATAGGTCATTGTAAGGATCAGTCATCCTCTTCACCTGTCTGTGAAAGACAGATCTCACTCTTCCTCAGGCTGACCTTTTCTGCCCTCAGTTCCAATATGTGTCTCTGCCTCTTTCTAAACATGTCCTGGCCTTACCATGTCATTTTTGTTCCAGAGAATTCCAAATTAGCTGCCTCACAGAGGAAAAAGCCATGCCCAAGAGCCTGAGGGAGCTGCTTTATGGGCATCTACAAATCGCAGTTGGCACAAAGCTGCAGAATAAACCTGTCTTTCTGAGATCAACTTAGTACCAGTGCTTTGTTACTAGCGAACTGGCTTTCTTATCTAACATCAATAGTCTCGACCAGAACAACATGTTTTAAGAGCCATTTGGAAAAACATCTGACAGCAGGGCTGTAAGGTGTCTGGACCTACTACAGGACAAAATAACCTCCCAATAGCTTGATAACACCACCTCCTTAACTCCCTCTGATTCTAATATGTGACCAAACCCAAGTGCAAACTTTCCAGTCACACAGACTCTTGTGTAATCAGACTAACAACAACACAAACATTTCTTTTCTACACTGAATTATTGCTCACACTTAACATGTAGCAAGAACCCATAGTGATTCCTGCCACGACCATATAACAGCAAGCACAACTTCATAATCTCCATTCTCCAGGTCACCATAGAGGGCAAAATGCCCTTCAGGTATGCAGATGTGGTGCACCAGCTGGGTCCCAACATTCCTGTCAGCACAGCAAATCAGGGAGCCTTTAATCAAGTGGGTCCACATTTCATGGGGGCATGTTGCCTGCCAGCAAGCCATTCCCATCTTTTGAAACGACTGAAGAGAGTGAAATGTACCAGGAAGAGTCAGAACAGCACAGTCCTAGGCATGAACTACCTTCTTTGTGGCATCTCCTCAGTTCTGTTCTCCTTGTGCTGTTCCCAGCAGCTGGCTGGCTGTGTAGCTGTCCCCCTGCTGTGGGCCAGTGCCACGTGTCTAAGTTGGAACATTATTCTCCAGTTCTAGGAAATTGGATTAAGGGTCAGAGAATACCGACTGTTTTTTACCTTTGATTAAAACCAGCCCTCCTCCCTCCCAGACCGGAGAGGCCAATGTTGCTGTTATTTACTGTTGACAAACCTGGAGTTCAGTCCTGCCCTGCAGCACTCAATAAAAGCCAACACCGAGGCTGGGGGAAGCTACAGCAGGCAAGCAGGCAGGGCTGTAAGTGGAAAGGGAGGGATTATCCGTGCCACTAAGCCCAGTTTTTGCTTTTGCATCCAGGCTCTGGCTCAGCAAGGACAGGGCTGCTGGAAGAGCCCCTGCAGCTCACAGCCAAGGATCCAGCCAGGGTGATCCCTGTTTAGCCCTATGCTGGTGCCTGGTCCTCTTCCCTCATCACGTCCCTACTTTCACACAGCTCCCCTTTTTCTTCATGTCCTTCCCTCCCTCCCTCAGTCTCCATCTTCACCCTCCTCTCCATGACCTTCCTGCCTCCCTTTTTTGCCTTTTCCTCTCTTCTACTCCTCCTGCTTCCATTCTCTCCCCCCACCTCCGTTTCTCATTCCCCTCATTCTCCTCCTTCCCTCTCCCCCCACCCTTCAAGCAGCTATTCCAGGACAATAGAGCAGATGGCAGGCTGTTTGTTTTATATGTCCCTTTGGAAAATCAGCTCAGCTGTTGAATCTGAGACTTTTGCTAAAAACAGACACCGTCCAATACTAACTGAATGCTGGGGGGAAAGGAGGGGGGTATGGAGGACTCTGCTCTCCCTACCAGCTGCACCAAGCCCTTGTCTGTCTGCACCCCAAACCATGTCTTTGGGAAACAGGACCATTCAGGAGCTCAGAGAGAAGCATTTCCCCGTGCACAGCAGGAGAAACACCATCACAAATGGAGAGAGCTTGACCAGTTTCTGCATTCAGCCTTGCTTCAGCTAAAGCTGGTGGTAAAGAGAGGGCAGTGAAGAAGGGGCAGAGTCTTTTCAGCACATGCATCCTGCTCACTGCCCCAGTCTGCTGCTTCTCTGAATGTTCATTAAAGCCAAGTTACATGCAGCCTCCCCAAGCAGAAGACACATAGCACAGAGTAAAGGTTGATGCTCCTTTCAAGCCCCACATCTCTTCCATGGGTAAGAAGCCATGGGTGAGAAGCCACAGGCCAGAACTGAGTGTGTGGGTAGGGGAAGATAGTTTTTGCCTTTTTCTTTCCAGCTTTCCCATCTTTTTGTTAAACCCCTAAACCCCAAGGTACCAGTCAGGTACAGCATGCACCAGTTGCAAACACAGCCATGAAGAGGACATAGATTTTGATCTGGTCCTTTCTCTTACTCAAACCATATTCTTCATCCCTGACCTTTCCCTTCTCATGCTCTTATATCTGCCATCTTTCAGATAAATTGCTTCATATTATTTCTGGGTGAAGAAAGATCTTTCCTCCTGAACCCTGTTCCTTCCTGTCCCAAAGACCATCTTGTTCCCCCTGCTTAGATGTGACAATACTGTCTCATCATTCCTGTAAGCCCTCCCTCCCTTCCCCAGCCTATCTCTGCTTGTAAGTGCGCTGGAGTAGGCACCATTTTCCTCTATCCAACACCAAGCACAAGCTGGCCTTGGCTCACAACTGGGCTGCTGGATTGCCTGCCAGTGCAAATGCTGGGTGTTTCATGGCATGTCCTCCACCTGATACACTGTGCCTAAAGGCATGAGCTGCAGATCTCCCCATGCCCTACTTGTGAGTGGGAGCAGGGCTTTTGGAATAGCAGCATCTCTCCTCATCCATTGCCCTGGTTAGTTGCACTTCTGTTTCCTATGCGGCTAAGACCAAAGCTGCCTTCTTCTCAGGCAGCAACAGAAGGGTTAGGACCAGAAAATCAATGTACAAAGCATTCAGTTTAATGTGTTCTCAAAGTCCACTGTGAATCAGCAGCTCCCAGCAAAACCAACGGAGGCTTGACCGAAGCACAGTCAGATGTAACATCTAAAGAGGCTCCTTAGCCTTGCAGAATTGCTTGGAAAGCAATTCAAATGTGAAAGATAGGCAAGCAGCCCATTCCCAGGATCTGTAATTAATCACACACAGTTCAAACTGGGAGAGGGATGAGTTCCCAGCTTTCTTGGAGTCCAAGCTGGATTAAAGAGGGAGCAACAAAAATCTCAGGCTATCAAGGAAAAATCTTAAAGAAGCAACACCAGCTGTGAAACAGCAGCTCAGCCCTGCACTCGTTTAACCTCCCAGGTAATTGGGCAGAAAGTTTAGAGGAAAGATTCCTGCATCAGCTGGTGAGAACAGAGAGAGTTATTTATACATTCGCGATGCTGCTCTTTTTTCCTAGTCTTCCTTATGGTCCATGGTAACACGTCCTTTTCAGTGGAGCCATAAGCTGAGCGGTATTTGGGACAGAAGTCCCAGTTAGTATAAGATGACACCTCTCCCACCAGCTGCTAGCAGGTGCCTCGAGGAAGAGCATAAGGATGCTCCATTCCTCTCTGTGCCCTTGCTGTTACAGAATGGAGCAGTCACTCACCCTCCTTCACTTTTGCATTTGCCCCATAAGCACACTCAGCTATGTAGAGCCGTGGTTGCCTGCAGTACAAAAGGGCAAGTCAGATGTCTTGTAGGTTTTCAGGGGTTAAAGACAAAAGAAATGAAATGAATGAAAAGAGCTGGTGATCCCATCCCTGGGCGGTCTGAAGAGCCTGCCTTGTAAGCAAGGGCAGGGAAAGTACCAAAATTAAGAGGCTAAATCTGCTGTCAGGAACTGAGTAGAACTGTCAGATGGAAAGACATCAACTTATCTAGAGTGTTATTTAGAAATATTAAAAAAGACAAGAAGTTTGGAGCCAACCAACCCAATCCCACCTCTTCCAAGGTGAACTCTGACTCACAGGCTGGCATCCTCTGTGGCACTGCTGAGCTGCAATTGTCCTGATCACAAAAACATCCAGAGCCGGAGGTCCAGGAAACAACCATTTCCCATAAAAGCTCCCAAACAGAGCTTTCAATGCACAGCTGAGATTCCTATGCTCTTTTCTGAGGCCCCACATGGTGGTTTCCTTCCTGTTCCTATTTCTCACCTTTTGGCTTCTGTCTAATAAACTGCTCATCTTTTAAAGGCTGCATCTTCAGGAAGAGGCCTGGGGAGACAGCTGAAGGCTGCAATCCAGGTATGAGTAGGTCAAATCCCACAGTGGCTTAGAAATCTGTTTTTCTTCAGCAGCAGAGCTTTTAAGAGGAGCTGGCACCAGAAACAGAAGCACTGTCTAGCACTATTCTTCTATTCTTCTCTCTCCCCTTCAAACCTTTAGTGCCAACTGCAGTTTCCCACCTATTTTAACTAATTTCTCTTTTCCCCCTAAAGAAAGGATAGTCATTAGCATTTTTTTTGCACTGTCAAATAGGAGTTTCCTTACAAAAATTCTTCACAGCTAAGGGGAAAATGAAGAAAGGGTATTGTTAACATGAAAGCCTCACTTAATACTTTACATTTCAAATACTGTAACTGCTTTTTTTCCCCCTCCTCTTTTTTCTGAGTCTTCACTATACAGCTTAAACATCATTAATAGTGTTGGTCGCTATGGTGCCATGGGCAGGCGGAGGTCTCTGTACTTGAAACCTTGTACTACACTTACTGCTGTAAAACAGCAGGGTCATGTCAACACCTTTGACTTTGACCCCCTTTTCCCAGTAAAATATAAAGACCACGTCTCCATCACTTTTTCGTTCTTGGGAGAGGGTGGGTTTTTTTCCCCTGGAATGAGAAAAGGGAGCATGAGACAGAGAAAGAGAGAGATAAAATAAGAAAAAGAATAAGAGAAAGACCCAGTGGAACCTTTCCAAAACTTTAACTGTTAAAACAGAAAATCATGAAGGAGAATTAAAAAAGACAGCCCCTTGAAAAGTTTCATGTGAGATTGTTTCTCATTCTTCCCAAGCAGCTAAACATTTTAATAAACTAGGGAAATGAGGCTGTAAAACACAACATCTGACAGCAAGCCCCAGGGGCAGGAATAGTTCCTGAAACTAATTTTAACACAGGTTTTAACATTGATCAGGTTTCATGTGGTGAATGTCCCCTTAAGCTGTCTCTCTCTTCTTAGAGAAAACCTGGTTTCTTTTGTTGACTCCGAGAAGCTATTTTCTTTTCAGTGCATTGTCGTCACAGGCGTAATGGGACTTTTCTGTCATGCATTGCTCTACAGCCCAAGAGATGCCCTATCCCGGACATCTTCTTGTCTGTTCTCAGTTTCCTTATGAGATTAGACATTTTTCACAGAACTGGCACTAAACTGCTCCAGCAATGAAGCCCAGTCTTAAACAAGTTCCTATGCAGCCCCTCAAGGACTCAACCCATGTACTATCTGATCTTCAGCCAAGCAAAATGCACCAGGTCAGTTCACAGCAGCTGAATCAGCCAGAATCCAAAGCAGGCTTCCGGTTGCTCTGCTTTGCTTTTCCTCAGGGAAGTGAAGCTGCTGTACCAGTTTCCTCTCCTTCTCTGGGCACAGGAATTGTGAGTGTCACCAGGACATCTCCAGATAGAACTACCTTTTTAACTCAAAGTGTCCATTAACAACAGCTGAAAGACTGAACTGTGGAAAAACAAGATATTTGAGTAGTATAGATTTCTCTTGAAGGATCTAATTTCTCCTCACAGAAACATTTTTCATCTTCAGGTTGAGTTCAAACCAAGCCATTTGCCCTGTAGGGGAAGACTTCTTTATGCTGCACTTGTCTTCTAATAGTTGGGTGTCTCTGTTTAGAGCCACATATTTCCTAAGTTCATGTAGCTGTATGAGCCAAGAGCTTCACACTACTCAAGTTATGGGCACTGGCAACAGCTAGCTTCTGTCACTGCTCAGGACAAACTTCCAGCTCTAAGGCATTTTGTGCAGGAGAAGAAAGCAGGGTGCTCTGCTGCTTCACAGAGTGGTTAAATGCTGGTAAGAAGGACCGGGCTGGAAAACAGCTCTACGGGCCCCTGCTCTCTGCTTCTCCAGAGATTAAAGTGCTCATTTGTTCTAGATCCCTCTTTTGCAGAGGTGAAAGTCTTTCTGATGCCTTTCCTTTAAACTCCTGTGTGCTGTGTAGGAGATGCTGGTGCTTTGGGACAGAGTGTCCAGTTTTCAAAATGGTAGAGGCACAGTGATAGTCAGCCTTGGCTCTTCCAGCCCACCAGCCACAAGCTTAGTCACAACAGCAGCATCAAAGCTGAGCAGCTCTTTGGAGAAAGGGCATCTGCCCTTTCATCTGGAGATTACAGGAATCTTTCACAGAGCCCAGCAGCGTGTTTGGAAACATTCCTTAAAGAGAAATACCTGTTTGTGCTACCACCTGCCATTTAAAACGGCCTCTTTTGCTTTCCAGCTTTCCCTGCTATGCTCTCCCCCAGTCACTTAACCATATGTACAAGGAGAAAATGGTGCCAAAGTTCATTCCCCAGCAAGCAGAATTGCCCAGCTTTTGTGCCAGGCTCTGAGAAAAGGACTCTCCGCAAACATGCCAGAAAGCTTGTAACCTACTTGGGCCTGATCCTTTCCTCTGTTGTGCTCAGCAGGGACAACAGGAAGGTAGGAAGCCGATCTAAGCATCTGGAGGAAAGAAATGCAGAGATAAAAAGCTCTTTGCCTCGCTGTTTCAATTCCTTCATGACTTCTTTTTTTTTGGTCAGGGCACAGAGGAGATTATAAAGCTGTAACCTCTAATCAGCTCCTGAGCGCTCCTTCACCATCTCTTCCTTTCTCCTCTCTTTCAGCTAGTTGGAATCCTTTATGTCTCCTCTCTCACAGATAGGAGCTGGAGCCTAATCTCAGATGACAGGTTGGTAATTAGAGCAAGAGATTATCCTGACCCCACATCAAGAAGGTAAAAAGAGAAGGATAATGCAGGGCCATTAAAGATCAATGCTTCAACATTCAGTACAAGAAGCATCCTCATTGCGATCAGTCTCCTCCTGTCCCAGCAGAGTGGAGAATTCCTGATTCTTTGTACCTCGTGTCCATCTTCCTCCTCCAAGCAAGGACTATGCTTTTCCAGCACTCATTCTGAGCAGAAATGGCCACATTTTCCATTTCTATAGACCTTGTCTAAGCAGAGACTCAGGCAAAAGTCTGTGGCTGAGAAGTGTGGGAGGTGAGGAAAGCACAAGCAGATATGTAGCAATAAGGCTTGCTCATAAAAGCTGGAGCCATGACACACTATCAGCCATCCTCAGCTGGGCACTGCTTACCCATACCCAGGGCGTTTCCAGTGCAGCAAGATGAATCCACAGCAAGGAGCAGCAACAGGTTCCCACCTCTACCAGGATGTCCAGCAGTCACTACCTGATTCTTGATCTGCTCAGGAAGGCATACTGCTCCCATGCCTTGCATGTACCCCTGCACAGATGGTAAGCCCATCTATGTGTTCAGCCCATGTCATCCGTCACTGGGACAGATCTTATGTCTTGTCCTGTGTCATGGCATATGGCAAGGATCAAAAAAAACATCACACAGTCCCCAAACCAGCATAGAAAAGAAGAAATTGGGAGCACTGAGCTTCTTCAGTGCCCCAAACCCTGCATGCACAGGGTGAATGGATGTGTCACCAGGACCCATGGATGCCACCAGGATCCACTTTAGCTGAGGCTCATGCATCACCAGCCAGCAGCCTGCAGGCACCAGGAGGTGTCAGGATAGAGATGGCAGTGGAGTGATCGAAACCTGCTGGGGAGAGAGCGAAGGAAGGTCAGATAACAGTTTTTACACCAGCACACAGAGGAGAATGGAAGACCTCTCTCTCATGTCGCATCCCCCATCAGATGCCCACCCTGCGCTACCAGGTGCCCACAGAGCTCCAGGACTTGTTGTTCACCTCAAGATGTCTTTTCTCAGCAAAGGCAGGCAACTAAGCCTCCCTCCAGCACCTGAATCCAGCTTTGGTCCATGTAGCCCAAGCCCATGCCTCACCTGATCACAAACAGTGGAATAGACACAGCACCAGGCCATCGCTACATGGTTATGCTGATCTTTTCATCGCCTAGTTGCTTCCCACCCCTGCTATCTCCAGCCAGGAGCTTCCTACCCATGCTCTGCAAATAACAACTTTAGGTTTGTTCACTCAAAGCAGGGAAAGCAAATCAAAGAACACTTTGTTTGCAGTCAAAGTGAACCTTTTTCTTTCTTCCCTTCGGATTTCTCGGCAAAACAAAAAATGAAAAAGTGGGCAAAATTTCCTTTCCTGAGTTCAAAAGAACACATCTGCTTCTATCCTGGAGGTGAAAGGTTAGCTTGATCAGTCTCAAAATGTGAAATAAATGTCAAAGCTTTTGGCTCAGAAATTGTCTGAATAGAATGTTTTGATGCTGCTTTTCCAAAAAGATTTGCAACATTTGTGAATGTTCCCAAACAGCTTAATGCTGCTGTGCCCCTATCCAACAAGCCACATGACTGCAAGGTTTTCATCCCTCACCCTGGACCTTCTGCACCTCATCAGACTGCCTCCCCCTCCCAGCCTGTTGTCACGCCACAGCAACACCCAGAGCACTCATGCCCTGTACCTTGAGGGATCCTTCTGGGGTGAGAAGGGGCCACTGAGTTCAATAACATTGAGCTTGTTCTCAAAGACACCGTAGCTGATGGTGACCTGCAAAGGGCGGTGGTGAGAAGGAGCAGGGAGAATAAAGTGAGTTCAGGATCAAGGAACTTGCTTTGAACAACAGAAACTCTCGTTCTTGTTCCTTTTCTACTGGCTTGGCTTCTGCTTTCCATGTTTGCTTTCCCATGACGGCGCACTGTGCTAGTCTTTTGCCTCCCCAAGCCTCCTACACACCTTGTTATCTTCCCACACAAGGCAGACATGATGCCATGTCAGAGCTCCTTCTCCACTCAATCATTTCAGCTTGTCTTTGTGCCCCATTCTCTCAGGAATGCCCTCGATCCTCCCATCACTCCCCATTCATGTGCTCCCCACCACTGACCCTAGGGGTACTGTGACTGGCATCTGCGCTGCAGGCAATATCTGCTCCTTGTTTCAGGAGTCAGGAAAGCCTCCCCAAAAGCGAAAACCATTGATTCAACCGATGTTGAGCAATGTGCCTGTGCATTCCCCTCCACTTCTCCTTCCTCACACACTTCCCTCTTAATCCATTTCCCTTCTCACCTGCTGTGTGAGCTGAGAAGGGGGGATGAGCTGCAGGTTCTCCAGGTGGGAGTGGAAAAGTTCATTGGGCAGCAGATGCCCACCAACTTTACACTCAATGATGTATCCCACGGTGCAGTCATCCGGCAGGCGGATCATCTCGGAAGTGATCAGGAAGTTCCTGCCGCTGGAAGAGAGGAGTGCTGCATGCGTTAGGAAAGGATTCAGGGCGGGGGGATATAGGCATCCACTTGGGTGGGATATAAGTGAAGGACTTAACTGAAAACCAGAGTAAATCTTGGATCTAGGCAAGAAATCCCTGAGTTCCACCTGCAAAGGTTTGGGAATGTGTTTGATCTTTCACTGCTTCCAGCCATCCATCCCACCAGTTGCCAGGTGCTGCCCTGATCCATATTCAGCTCCTTGGTGAGCTAATAAAGAGCTAACAGACCTTGCTGAGTCACTTTTCAACCGTTTAGTGAACTGCACTGAGTCCCTGTGGGTCTGCATAAAATACAAATGGGCTTCAGCCACACCAGACACCTGCTGTGGACTGGATCTGTCTTTCTGCGTATGCACACATCTGGTTAAGTCTGGCACAGTCATTGCCTATCACTGTGTGCATATAGCCTATGATATAACCTAGTGCACCATGGAAAACATCATCTATCTCGTTGTAGACTGGGCTAACATGAGACCCTAGGACCTACCTCTGTTCTCTGAGGAAATGAGAAAGGCCACTGTAAGGAGCTGAAGAGGGTCTGGTGTGGGGGAATGGGAAATTAGCTCAGGAGGGAGGGTCAGGAGGTTGGAAAGAGGCAGATTAAGGAGAGACAAGATAGGTAGACAGGGAAAGCACTTAGGAAAAGAGTCAGAGGAAGCTGAAAAGGATGTGAAGGAGTGTGAGGAAATAACCAAGAGCTGAAAGGAGATGGGAAGAGCGCAGTATGTATTCCCATGATCATGTCTGCCAACATGCCTGCTCTCGCCAGTCTTTAATCAGGTGGCAGAGCCATCCGCTACATCCTTCCTCCAGTCCCACGTGCTTGCAGGTGTGTAGCCTGTGGCACTGTGCACCCTTTCAAACATCCTTACAAACACCACATACACACATCCAGACCTGCCACTGCCAGGAATCACTGCGTGGCCATGTTCCTCATCCATCCCCAGTGGCTCCCGTACTCACCAGCAGCACAGCTCACCTGGCCCATGGCACCATCTTGCTCGCCAGCTTGCGGCTGATGCAGAACCCAGCTCCTCCTGTGGCAAACCAGAAGCGCACAGGTTTCTGGAGAGAAACAGCAGAGAAAATCCACGGTGGAGGCTCAGAGAACACCGTACTCCCTGAGATGGGAATTCTGGAAAGCCAGCTTTGGTGCCAGAACAAAAACAGCTCTACTGTCACCCTAAACCCTTGCTACCCAGAAGAGGGACTTGCCAGCAGCGCAGCATGGATTTTGACCTCCTTATATTTGGAGTGGCCAAGTTCTTGCTGGCAGCAGCAGGCGAGCTGCCCAAGGCAGGCTTATCTCCTGGCAGACAGGTACCCAAAGGCACAGCAGCAATGTGGGACTCTTCCCTGACATAGAATGGATTTAGTCAACACCTACAACCATGTTCAGACAAGACTGGTGAGTTTTCAGCTCTTGTCTGCTCCTCCTGGAACCTGTCTCTTGTTGGGGCACATCTACAGCAAATGAACCAGAGCACTAAAACCACCCCATTTGCCCCTGCTTCACCACCATGGATTGTACCGTCTGGTTGTTGGGCAGCATTTCAGAGGCCCGGATGGGTCGGTTCAGGCTGGGTTTCCCCAAGTAAACATCCCACGTCGCAGAGTAGGAGGACAAAAGCTTCAGAAGGGCTTGAGGGTTCAGGTAGTTGTCATCATCCAAATGGCAAAACCAGCTGCAGGGAGGCAGGAACAAAGACACAAGAGGTTTGGGGTAAGGAGGATGCCCCTTTCTCCCAGAGGACCCCTGCATCAGCCCTGCCTCACCTCTGAGTGCTGGCCAGGAAGGCATCAAACTCAGCAGCCATCTTGCAGGAGAGGGCCAGGTGGCTGTGCTCAGCAGAGCAGTTGGTGAAGATTACGTGGTCACCTGCCAGGACAAAGAAAGCTGTGGCCAGTCCCATCCACATGGTCACAGGGAGGACCTCTGGCAGGAGGGAAGGGGCTTTGTTCACAGACAACCTCCTCATCAGCCCCCAAACAGGCAATCAAGCCTGCAATGAGATGGGCTCCATCCTTCCCACCGCCAGGAGATGGAACCTGGGGAAAGCCAAGCACCTTGGCCAAGACTAGGACACCCATCAACTACACTCCCACCCTGCCCACTGGTAGCTAGGGTGTGGGTGCTGAAGGGCTCTCTCTTATGGGCTGTTTCCAACCATGGATGCTTTGAGGCAGTTGGCTGCATGCCCTGGGCTACACCAACTAAACCAAACTATCGCTGCAGGAGCTTGGGGTCCACCCACATGACATGGAGAAGAATGTGCTTCAAAAGGCAGCACTAACACAAGACAGACAGTTTTCATGCTGGGCCCATCCCAGAGGCCGAAAGTGGAGGGATGTGGTGTTACAGGACAGGTCATTACCCATTCTCCTTTTCAGGGCATTATCTTCTTCGTCAGTGAAGACGTAGGTCTGGGGAAACAAGAAAAGGAGGTTATTCTCAGGGATGGAGCCGATGCTGCTCCTGGCCACCCACCTCTTTTTCCCACAGATGGACATGCTCACCATAGTCGCCCCACTCCATCCTCTGCTGCCCCTCTTCCAGGTAGCAGTTGAGCAGAGGGATGGCTACGTTCTCCCTTCCCACATGGCACAACAGTCAGCATTTATGTGGCTTCATTTCCTTCCACCCCAGACTCCCCAGCCACCTCGGAGACAGACAGAAGGGGACCCGTGACACCAAGTGAGGAAGGGAGGTCTTATGTGTTGGTGATAGAAAAGTAAAAGCACTGTGGCTGAATGATGCTAGGGTTAAAAGGAGAACATCTGCTTGTGTGTTAAGTGTGCACAGCCCCCTGCTGCCTTTCCACCTCCTCTTCCTCCACCCCCAGGCCTCTCTAATCCCCCCTGTTGCCATTATGTGGCACATCTCCCCCTCTTCAGGACCTGGCAGGGATCGGGGCTGGTGAAGAAAAGCTTTCCTCAGGCAGAAAATGAGCTTTCACTAAATCAAAAAGGAGTCGCGAGCCGTAAACAGTCGCTCCACCAGCTGCCCACAGCCTGGTTAAACACAGCACCTGGGCGAGGACAAAAGGGACAAGGCAGCCTGACAGCAGCTCCAGGAGCATCATTGCTCCCAAGAGCTCTGATGAGGAGATGAATTTCTATGCCTCCCCACACTCAGCCAGCGTTTGGGAGATATGTCCCTATCAGGACCACGTGGCAAGAGAAATGTTCTACACATGAAAAGAAGGCAATGACCTGTCTGGAGCAGGGACAGCAGGATGGTTTCATGATCTCAAATGTACGTGGTTACAGTGGCTTGGCAAATAACCCTCCAACAGTTAAGCTGCAGCAACTGGTCACACACACATTCCTACCTTACTCCACTGGTAAAGTCTAGCTAAAACTACTTTCAAGGTAATCACAGGACAAGAAACAATTAGCTAAGTCTCAGGTAAAGGAGTCACTCTGGGTCAGGGGACCATATCACAACCCTCAGGCAAGGCAGGCATTGCCAGTGGCACAGGATTTCCCTTGCCAGCGCATCAGAGCCAAAAATTCCCACTATGAGAAATATTTAATCTTAAGAAAAGAAAAAAAATCTGAAACTGTTGATATTTTCTGACATTTTCAAAAAAAAAGGGAAACCAATCCAGAAATGTTGTTGCTGGAAATGACTTGTTTACACATACAAGTCTGACTAGGAATCATGCGTCTAATAAACATCATATCTGATTGACTTAAAATAGGAATCTGCATCTTCTCCCAGATTTTCTACTTGTAAAAATATTCTGAGGTTCCCATTTTTCCTCTTGATGCCGGGTGGCAAACAGATTTTTGGAGACACCCAACATGTTTCTGTGGGAATCCAAGGATGAATGAGTATTGCCGCCACAGGGAACACCAGACTGTGCAAAGTAACTGGAAAAAGGGGGCTATGAATGTGCGGACTATGCAAATCTGATTCCTCTGGCTCTCCCAGACTCTGATGTCCATGGCACACGTGGATACAGCACCCCGGAGATGCTGGAGCGTGTTCCCTGGCTCTGCCCTGAAGGAGATCACAATAGCGCAAGCAGCTGCCTGCATCCTCAACTCTCCATCCCTCACATCCCTGAGAATGGGCAACCAGCAGCTGCTGCCAGCATCTCAGTGACCACTGCCATGTGTCCCTCAGCAAAGCTACACATAATGGCAGGGATGGAGGAGACAGGTCTTTCTCAAGGAGACACCAGCCGCTGTTATCCATACTAGCAGAGCCTGGAAGAGATTCAGAAGGTCTCTCTGGCCATGCCAGACCTATTCTACTTGCTGGGGACATGCATACAGAGGAATACTCGGTGTCCTTGTGCCTCTGCAGGCAAATGGGGTAGACAGAAGTAGCTTCCCCACCATACCTACCCTCCTGTCCCCCACCAAACCATCTGTGGGGTCATGCAGGATCTCCCATTGTGGTACCTCAGCACACTGACACTGGGCCAGGATGCTAATGTGGAGCAGTTGATCTGGGCCTGAGGAGAGATACAGTATGGAAAGCATCCCTCCATTCTGGAGTGGAGAAGATGGCTGGGTGGGAAAATATATCTGCTGGATGGCAGTGCAAGCAGTGACAGGGAGCCACGAGTGTCAAACAGCTTTGTGCAGCAGCTCTCCATGAACATAAGAGCCCATGAAACGGATAAATCCAAGACTTTGAGACCTCCTCACCCCAAACTAGGAAAGTAACGTAGCAAGGAGAAATTAGGAAAAAGGAATAAAGATGTGGAATCTGACAATCCAGAGCCATGTTCATCTCCCAAGCTCCCAGGGTATCCCTCCTCCAAGAAGAAACCCCCTCCAAAATGTGAGCACCTTGGCAGGATCATTCTTGCATCTTGCCTGGAGAGCAGATTCAAAAGCTGCAGTGTGTTCACAACAGTGAAATGTGGTAAGCCAGGTCAGGGTGGGCCATTCAAAGGCTTAATTACAATTGTTTGGATGTCTGGGTTCCTGAAAGGAGGGGAGGTTCTAAAATTAGCTTACATTAGCCAACAAATTGCCATTTCAGACCCAAAAACTAGAGTTATCTCTACGGGGGCCAAGAATGTAAGTCACTCCAAGACGCCTAAGCAAGCCTAAACAACTGTCAAAACCAACAACTCTATTTAGATGAAACCTTTGCTGAGGATGTTTCACTGAAATGACCTCCACATCAAGCCCCAATAGAAAGTCTGTTGTGAGTCTGCTCTCAAGAGGCAGAGCATGGCCCTGAGTAGAGAGCCCACCTTGCACTTCCCCATCTCCCACCGGCTGCGTATCTTCTGTTTAAACAGTGCAATTTCAGGGAAAACATCTCTCTATTTTGTTGTCTACCCTGACAGAGTCTAACAAAGTGAAGTTTTAATTTGGCTCCCATACAGTCTATCCTAGCCATAAAAGCCACATCTGTTCCTACCTCCTGTTACAGCCACCTAAGCCTGACTTGTGAGGTCTGGGTTGCCTCCTCCGGGAGGACACCATGCAGGTAATCAGTTCTGAAACCAGGCTTAGCATCAGCAGCATCACCATCTGCAGAGATGGACTTGCTGGATCAGTCTCTAGCCATGAGTGAGAGCGAATGAGACATCAAGATGGTGGGTCTGCCCTAGGAGGAGGCAGTCCCTGAGTATAAAGGCTTCTGAGACCTGGGTCTCTTCAAGACTGGCACTTAAATCCTGCACTTCTCCATAAGGACTCAGTAATAGGAAATGTGGTGATCTACCCCTGATCCCACAACAGTTAAATGTCCTTTGCCATGGAAAGCACTCTTTTTTTTTTGCTATGTATGGTTTCTATATCATCAGTTTTTCAAAACTAAAAACCCTGCAGCAGCAGTATAATTAATAAAATAAGAAGGCTTTTAGCACTCATGGACTTCTCCTTACCCCCCTTTCCTGCCCTCACTCCCCCGCCCTCAATGTCATTTAGTAAAAAAGCAGAAGAAAACCATGGCAATTTGAGGAGGGGTGAGGAAAACACTGAGCTTGCAACAAAAATTGTTAACAACATAAAACCACTTTTAAAATGTCTGATGCTCCCTCTTTACCCTTCCTATTCTCCTGCTCAGTTTGTGAACCTTTCCTAGAGGCTGGCAACAGCATGGAAAATTCAACACCTCTTCCCAGGTTTGGACATCATTTGCCAAACAGAGAGGGTCAGATGACTCTGGGGAGCTAGTATTTGACTCCTGTCATACGCAGAATGATCAGGTGCCTGTTTGTCAGACACACAAGGTAAGCTTCTCCATAAAACCCACTCCAAAACCAATTACAATATATTCATGCCACGGTGGCCATGCAGATGGGTTTGGTGTCTCCAAAGAGCTGCGGGGCTGCGGTGAGGCAGAGAAGAGAAGTGTATCTGGAGGAGGAAGCAGGGCACCACCGATGGCAAGAGGGACACAGAGACAGGAGAGGAAGCGTGCTCAAAATAGGACATGGCTTCCTGTGACGCCCGCAACAGACCAGACGATTGCTGCACCACGGAGTGGAAAACCTCCCTTACCCAGAAAACCCTGCATTGCTTCAAGCGCTCTCCTACCCTGTACATCCACCCCCATCCCCTTTCCTCACTGAGGCCTGAATTTGCCTTCTAAGTGCCCATCACACATAGGCAGAGGCAAGAAAACACAGCCCTTGGAGGCAGCCATGGGTTTTGCTCTTTCTTGAGAAGCAAGGGAGAGAAGTGCCTGGGCTCTGGGGAGTACTTCTGCCCACCACTAAGCCAGTGTGCACAGAACCACCAATGTGGTGCCTCACGTCAGTTCCTCTAACAGGAAGGAAACTCTCTGAACTCTGCTTTAGCAAAGGGTGGAAACATCAGACGCCAGTTAAAAATAAAGTAGTAAGTTTAAAAGATCAAAAGTGCACCCACATCACTTCAAGATGATGCACGTGAGAGGATCTGCCCAAGAAATAAAGGCATGGACTGCACTGATGTGCTGGGGAGTTAAACAGGGCTGCAAGCACCCCCCTGTGCTCCATGAAGTCCTTCAGGTCTTCCTGCCTCTCCCTCCTGTCCACTGTACCACATCATCCTGGGGTAAAGGGTGCTCCAGCAGCCTGACAGAGAGCCACTCAGCTTGAAACTTATCTAACCTGTGGCACTTGGAGGTAGAAAACCACCATATCACACATGTCCAGGGCAGTCTGTGCTCATGGTCTGGTGTAGCACAGGAAGTCTGCAGCCCTTGGTGTTACTTGTAAAAGGGAATTAAGTCCTTTCCATCTCAAGCTAAAGTCAGACCTAGGTTAGGCGTTATGCCAGCTAAGAGCGTTTGTCCTCCCAGCCTTCATGGGAAAAGCCCACGCAAGCTCTTCATCCTCTCTTCCATAAAGTAGCTACCAAAGCAGAGACCTAGCTGGTAGCATCCCCCTTGAAGAGAACAGAAGTGAGAATTAGGAAAGCTAAGTAAACTACTGAGTGCGACTGCAGTGCCTGGTCTCCCCTTCCTTTGGCCTTTATCCCCCACTGCCCCATTATCAAACACACCCTCCATAGTCTGAATCCACACTCACCTGCTCTTTGGCCCGGGATATCCATGTGTCCAGGAGCAGCTCCATCCTGCTCTGATGAAATCTCTTGGTTGTCTTCACAGCTATGAAAATGTCCTCAAGAGTCAGGCTTCCCTCAGTCCTGTGTTCCTCTGGCCGATGGACTTGCTGGTCCTCCTGCCTCCTGCCACCTTCTCTCTCTAGGCTCGCTTTGCTCCATTGCTCTGGCTTCTGCGACATGCCCCCCCTGAGCCCTGGGTACCGAGCTATTTCCCGAGCCCCACGGTGCCGCACAGAGAGGAGAGCCACACTGACGAGGAAGACTGCGGCCCCAGAGAGACCATGGATGAGCCGACGGCCCATAGCTCTCAGTTTATTCCTGTCACAGCCAGTATCTTATTGAACTAAGACAACCACTGTGGGTACCTCCATATGAAGCCATCCACTCTTCTTTGAGCCTTCAAAAGGGCAGAATCAGCTAAGAGCAAGGTCTGAATAGGATGTATCTAAAGAACAGAGTGGGTGAAGACCAGAAAGCCAAAGAAAGAGCAGCCTTGGAGGGCATTAGTGAAGCAGGGGGGAATGTTCACTGACTCACCAAGGCTCAATGACCCGACAAGGCAGGGACCCGGTATGGAAAAGCACTCCGAGGCTGCCGGCAGGTGGCTGGCCCAGCCTTCCCGGAGGAAAGCGAGCATCCCGAGAGTCCCCCGGGCCATGTGTGTGGCGGAGCTGTCTCTCCACCTGCTCCCTCCGGGCTGCTCGCTTTGGCTTCACGCCGGCACCGGCCCCTGCCCTGGTCCCGCCTCCGGGTATGGGGAGGAGCGCCAGTCCCGGGGGAGGAAGAGGATGGAGCGGGGAGGATGGGGACGGAGGAGCCCTTGGTTTGACAGTGGCATTAACACGCTGGGAACCTCGGAGCTGATTTAGGTGGACAAACCTGTTGCTTGAGCTGTCCCCGCTCTGCTGTGACAGCGCTGTGCTCCTGCAGGAAGAGGGGAGGGTGGCAAAGATGTGCACGCCGGTGGAGTTAAAGTGCAGGGTGCTCCATTGTCCTTGGGCAGAGCTATGCTTCCCCAGGAATTGCCCCAGACGTTTCCTGAATTTATCTTTAACGTCACCTTGCCTCTCCAAAGCAGGACTGTGTCCACTGCTGCCAGCCTCCCCCCACCATCACCATTTCCCCACATGCCCCACAGTCTCCAAGGAGGGTCTGACCCCCACTTCTGGCACCTATCTCCCCAAACCACATCCCAGACCCTCCCTACTCTTGAAGGTCCCTTTCCTTCTCCCGCAACCATGCATCCCCTTTGCCTCATCTCACATCCTCACCAGGGATGCCCCACTCTCTGTTGCCCAAGTGACTGCAGAGCCAGTGACACTCACACCAGCACCAGAGAGTGCAAGGGAGGGCCTGGCACCTTCCTTTCAATGTCTGTGGTCACCACTGAGTTTATATCAGGCCCTTGCCCCCTGTAGCAGGGCTGAGCTCAGCAATTTGTCCCTTGTGGCTCTTGTGCTGTCCGAGATGATGCTTCGTTTTCCCCTTCCCCAGGGAAGGAAGGGGGTGTGCTCTCTCTCTGTGGAGTACACCAGAGAGTCCTGCAAGCACAGCAGAAGAATAGCATCTCCAGCTCCTTCCTCCCAATACTGTTGGGCATGACTATATAGCTCCCCTGTGCTACCTTCACCAATAAGGCCAAAGAGAGGGCATTCTGGGGCCACAACACAGAACATGCTGAGCATATCTGAGCAAATCCTGCACGGAGGAGGCCTTCCCTAGGGATAGGGATATCAGAGCCCGTCCTGAGCTGAAGAACACCATGGATTGCTGCACGATGCTCCCGGTTCAGTTGGATACGGGGTAGTTGACCATGAAGATCCCCTTCACGCTATCTCTAGGCCACTTCACAGAGCAGCCAGGAGGGTACAGAGAGGCAACCAGCTATCTGGTATCACCCAGGAGGGAGATGAAAGCACACCCCGAGCTTCCCTGTGCAGCGAGTATGGGTACAGCAGGACAGCATTGCTCCACATAAGCTGCTGAAATCAGAGCACCTACTCAGGGAGCTGCAAACTGTGGGTATTCAATCAGCATCCCAAAAAATAAGAAGTAATAAGATGGGGACTCAGGGGAAATGTGTGGGGACACAGCTCCGTGTGGCGAAGGACCCCTCTGTGCACATGTCAGAACATAGGACTTTAGAAAGGGGGTCAGGGAAGGGAGTAAGGTCTCTCTGTTCTGTACTCCCACTGTGTGATTGGACACAGACACATTCCAGGCACACAGCCCCTGCAGGGCTAAAGCCATGTGCTCAGTTCCCCCAAGCCTCACATGTACACGTTCGCACCAGCCCTGTCCACAACTTCTTTCTTTTGTAAGGAAGAAGCCGCTGAATCCACATCTCCTACCTTCTCCCATGTAGTTCTCTGAGTCTCCATGACTCCTAGCCTTCTCCTGAAGCATGAACATCTCCAGAGCATCTCCTATATCCCTTCGGAGGGTCCCTGCAGGTTTTATTTTTAATTCCTTTGAACAGCTAAGCTTCCTTACACTGATTTGGGGCAAGGGGGGAGTCATTCACCTTCAGGCCTTAAATTACTGCAGGGATGTGAAGCTGACACGACTGATCCACTGCCTCATGCTAAATGCTGGGATCACTCCCATAACTATCCACTGCTCCTGAACCAGAAATGAATCTCTCCAAGTGGTCCAGTCACATGCCAGGCAACTGTAAAGGCAGCTTCCATGGCTCCCAGACATCCTGCAGCACCTCACAGTGTTGCAAAGGAGGGGGACACAGCAGAGGATCCTTAATGATGTCCCCAAAAATACATACTAATATGATTCAAAGCTACCTTGTACAGAGCATGGTGCTGGGATGCAGAAGAGGTCACATCCAACCCCCCCCATGTACAAACCAGAACATACCTGATGCTAGAGGTGAGCACAGCCTGTTTCTTGCATTGAGACCCACCTTTCTTCTTGGGTGCCAAGGATGAGGGGGGGAGCATCAGGTGCTAATCCTGCTCTGGGGTGGGGAGCTACATGGGACATACACCCCATAGTGCTGCAGTTCTTTGGAGGCATGTGGGGCAGCATGGAAAAGGCTGATGCCTTCCCAGAACAACACACACACTACCTCATTCCCTGCTCTGGAGGGAGAAACCTTGCTCTTGGTGACTGTTACAGGGGCTTGCACAAGGTTGCTACAGCTGGTAATTAGTGCCCAGGGCTGCTAATTGCATTCTGTTACCTAACCCGTGACTCATTCCTGGGGGGCAGGCAGAACCCTCCCCAGAGGCACAAAGAAGGAGGGGTGAGGTGTGTGGGACAGCAAGGGATCAGTTATGTTTGCCCTGGAGCACGCTGCTTCTCACCCGTGTCCAGAACAACTTGAGGCTGGATTTTGATAGCCTCAGAGCAGACAAGTATGAGAGAGCCTGGAAAAACCCTGGGAGCAGGCAAGGCAACAGTGCCCGCTGCTTGGAGAGCTGGGCAGTGCCAACTTGCCTCCCAGAAACACTGTTGCTTTCCTTTCCCTCAGGCTGACAACACGGATGGTCAAGGGAGGCACTGGGATACATCGGGGGGGGGGGGGGGGGGGGGGGGGG
>JASSUY010031716.1:95046-108992 GCA_032466535.1 Forpus xanthops | reverse complement strand
AACCCCCCTGCCATGGGCAGGGACACCTCCCACTAAACCATGCCACCCAAGGCTATGTCCAACCCGGCCTTGAACATTGCCAGCGATGGAACATTCACAACTTCCCTGGGCAACACATTTGAGTGCCTCACCACCCTTACAGTAAAGAATTTATATATATATATAATCCTGAAGCAATCTGGTTAATTGTTGAAGCTGAGGGTAACCTAGACTTATTACTTTGCTGTCACACATGCATTATCTGCAAGTAATGCAAAAATAACATTAATTAAGCATTAACTGTTCTTTCCTGTTCTCCAGGAAGAGGTCTAGTAGGTTTGAGACTGCATTCAGAGTTGAAGTAACAGCTCTGAGCAAACCTCTGAAATATGTTATTTTTACTGTAAGGAATTGAAAGATTAATCAGAAATTAATGCAATGTATGATAATGTGTTATATTCTTTGTTACAGCGCTCCAAGTTGCTTCCAGCAAAAGCTTAGCATTAAATGGATACCGTCATTCAGTGTGCCGCTAGCTTGTTTCCTGTGCGCAATTCATACAAATGGTTTATTGAAGTTAGCTTAGTTCCTGTCATTTAGATAGCAACTATTTGTAAGCCCAATGACCTTTGTTCAGCAGAGCCCAGAATCATGGTCCCAGCCAGAACAGTGGTTGATCAGTGTACTACTGTGTTTCTCTTTACTTCTAGTTACATGCCTTTCTAGCCATATTTTCATCTCAAAAGACAGTTTATAAGAGATATTTTTTCTTATTAACAGACTGATGGATTTTCTGCCTCTCATTTCTGCCCATTTTTTAAATACATGGTCCTGTCACTGTTTATGTTTCTGTACTAGAAATGAAAACCTAGTGTAACTTTCCATGATGAATTTTGATTGAATAGCATAGATAAGTCCTATACATCAAGAAATCTATTTCCTATGCATACATTTCCATAATATATACTTCCTATATATTAAACAAATAACAATAGTCCCTAATCCTGCCAAAGCTGTTTAAATATCTATTCCCCCCCCCCCCCCATTAAAAGCTCCATGGAACACAGAAGAGTCATTCACTTTTCATTGAATTCTTACTTAATATTAAGATTTGCTTCTGAAGTTCTTTGTAGGCTGAAATTATCCATACTTGGTGACTAAATAAATTGGTTAAATTTAGCTGGGTAAGTTTAAAGCAACAGAGATCTCTCAAGTTTCATTGCACATCACTGTTGCCCCACAGTTTCTAGAGTTAAGCTCTTAACGCATTCTCAGAATTCTAATTCTTGCCATGCTGTGGCAACACTTCCTTCCTCTTTGATATGGACAAAGTTTCATACCTCATTTTGGTATCTGCATCTTTACATCTTCAGTTTCCCTCGGAGTGTGCATCACTGAGCATCCTACAATGCATGCTCTGTTCCTGTGAGGTGCAACAAGACCATTCATTCAATAGTTCACTGTTTGGTCTCAGCTACCTTACCCAGTCCTCAAATCAAGCAATGTGCTCAGTTAGAATAGCAGCAGTGAGTACTTTACAAATAAGGTAGATTCAATCCTTTGTTTAAGATGCAATTTTCCACAAAGATGTGCAATTGTATATCGTATCTCTTTTCCACATCAAAAGATCTGTTAGCTTAAAAACCTAAAAGCCTATATATATTATTATTTTGAAGTCCACAAATGCTATTTCTGCTCTGCCATTAAAATAATTTATACACAATGAATGCTAATTTTGCATTGTAAGGTACTGTTGTAGTGTCCACAGGTATGCATTAACAGACTTGTGGTTTAACACCTTAAAAAGCAAGAATTAAAATGCCCTGATGTAGAGTACTGCTTTCTCAGAGCAAGCTCACTGCTGGAGAAACTCAGCTGACTAGGCATGGCTGGGACGGAGTTAACTTTATTCATAGCAACCAGTATGGTGCTGCATTTTGACTCTGTAGCTAAAACTGTTTGCTAACATGGTAATGGTTGTCTGTTGCTGAATAGTGCTTGCACCACCTCAATATTCAGAGTTGCCTTTTCTTCCCACTCTGCCTTAATCCAGTGACTAGAAAGTGGTGGCAAGAAACTCTGGTGGCAAGAAACTGCTAGGAGAGCTGACAAAACTGGCCAAAGGGCTATTCCATACCACATAATAAAAATCTGCAATAAAATCTAAGATAGAGTAAGAAGGGAGCTGGCTTCCAAGGTGACCATTGTTTGGAGGCTGGCTGGACATTGGTCTGCCTTGGAGGGTGTGACTGTGTTACTTTGCTGTGCATCCTCCACTCTCACCTATTAAACCCTCTTTATCTTGACCCCTGAGTTTTCCACTTTTGTTCTTCCTATTTTCTTCCAATCTCAGTGGGTGGGGGTGGTGAAAAGGTGACTAAAGTGGCTGTGTGGGTACGTAGCTGCTAGATGGGATCAACCCACCACAAGAAAATATAGTAGGTCTGAAATACAAGGAGTAATCCTGTCATTCCAAAAATATAGGCACATGCTGAGCAACTTAACTGTCCAGTCCAGAGACTCACAGCAGAGAAACAGTTTTGAAATGGCTCTTTACTACTCATCAGCTATCAGCCTTTGCCTTCCAGAAGATACCTGAGTGACCTGTGTAAATGCTTCTATCTTATTTCATGGAAAAGTCAAAAACTATCATTTCTGCAGTGGCCCAGCAAAATCATTTGGCTTCACCTTGAAATGCACTAGAAGTGTTTAAATGGCAATTACACATCTGAGAAGCAGCTGAAGTTATTGTCTCCAAGCCGCCCATTCCCTGACTATGACTATATATACACAGGCACTTCAGACAAAACACTTTGGACCTGCATGACAGCAGGTATACTAGCACTAAACTTAGGACTGAGAGCTATGTAGACATAGCACACAGTTCATATGCTCAGGTAAAAGAAGGCAGAGGGTTTTGATATGCTGTTATTTTCTTCCAAGAAATGCAAAGTAAAAAAATTATGTAAGAAGCTACATTCATTCAGCATTCAGGCTGTAAATGAAAATATTCAAGAAAGAGGAAATTAAAAGGTTAACTTATTCAGGAGCAGTAACTCACTATTGCACATACTGTAGGTAGCTGAGCACATACCTTACCTGGGGAACACTAGCTGTATATGGATCAGTTAACTTTATGATACAACCTTTACTTTTTATTATTTCCTGATCTGGTGTTCCATTTTACAACCTTAATGCAAGCTACTTCGTTAATAAAGCATTACTTATAAAATTTGACCATATTATTTAACCTTTACACAGGAACAAAGATGTCAAAACAAGTTAAAGGCTAATGTCTAAGGGCATTATTTTTGCCCTTGGGAAGTGATATTGAGCTTTATTCCTCATCAGAGTTTCGAAATGCATCAGTAAAACCTATGTAATACAAGAAGTTACTATCTGCACCCTTGTACCACATGTTCTTCAGGTTTCAACAACATGCTTACACTAAGCACGAACCTCGTTTTCATTAAGTACTTTTAAAACTCAAGGTTGTGGTATTAGATGAAGCAATTACTACAAGATCCAGCAAAAAACCTATTCACTCCTGAAGAGTTTAAATGCTTTATCTGGAAAAGTTAATGAAGTAATTATAACATTGGTATTAATGGAGATTAAAGATGGATTAAAATGGCATTCAGAAAACAAACTAGACAATTAAATAGGCTTTCAGAACCATGGAAACTCCCTAAGTACTAGGAAAAAAACACTCAGAATGCCTATACTAAAAAGGACATTTGGAAAACACAGTTCTTAATGCCATAGGACTCCAGACAGCAGAAACTGTCTTCATTTCAACATGAGCATTGGGGATTGTAAGCACTGTGATGCTTAATGCTGACCAGCTGTGCTTGAAGCTTTGTTTTAAAGTCCTTTCAAGGTGTCTTTAACTACAGCACCTTCCATATTAAGCACACTGTGCTAATGATGTGGCTATCAGAATTGTTCATTAGTATTTGAGCTGATGTGACTACCAGATTAGCTAAATCAGTAACATGATCTTGAGCTACACGGAGGAGATGGACGATGCTGTAACTGAAAGTTATTCTTAGCTTTTTTCTTAATATTGCATCCCATGAAATATTGCAAAAGATGGAAGAATATTTTTGAAGTGGAAAATCCTAAATGAGTCCAGAGAGGTGGTCAAGAGCAGGTGTGTGTAGGAAAGGCAGTGCAGGACTGCTTGCTTTCTTGTTTGATGTGAAGGTAGCACAAAACTCATGATTTGTTGACATGCTTTCCCTAGCACTTCCAGGAGACTTAAAACTTGGCAACTGCATTTCTTCCCAATGAATGTACTTTACCTGGCTATAAAAGTAGCGAAGTGCTGAAAATTGGAGCCCAGTCACAGGAAGATTTTCTGCAGTTTCTGGAAGATAAGCACTACATTTTCTCAGACCCTGGATATATGGATCACCTGAGAGAGTTGCACTTAACTGATCACAGAGGGGTTACTACTATCAGGTGGCTCAGACACCTCAGTCAGGTTCTTTAAATTAGGAGGTAGAAGTTCTGGCCAAAGAGCATGTGAAAAGAAGTTGTGCAATCAATAATATATTGATTAAAACATATAGTAATTAGATTATTTGGTCTGAAACAGCATTATTTGTTGTGAGATCCTTAGTTTTACATATTCAATATTCAGGCAGAAACACTCTTTAAGCATAACTGTTGACATAAACCCGTCAAAACTTAGTAAAGGCCCAGCAAAATTTTACATTCTGGGAGTTCTGAGTGTTTAAAGGAAAATATGGAAGTTTTTCTTTACAGGTCCTTGTTATGTAGAAAAGGTAAAGGATTAATCAACAACAAAACAACTTTTGCCACAGGGTTCCCAGATGAGAGAAGGAGCACATAAGGAGGAATGTGTATATATTGCAAAACAAAATGTTTTTTAATAAAAGCCATCTGTCCCAGTCCCTGCTTAGAGTGCTCAGTGAATTATTTCTGTTTCAAAACTTATGGAAAAGAAACAGTTAAAATGCATTTGTGTCTATGCAAATGAAAATCAGAAATCCTACTGGTATATAAAGAACACATATTCAAAGAACTGTTCTTAAGAGTAGGGAGGTAACAAATCATCTACTCACATGGCAGCTGTGGCCTCACATAGGATATCCTTTGACTTTCACACTGTGAAGATGAGAAAGCAGTAAAGATGAAGAACATTAGGAAAGCTGAAAGACATAAGGAACAAGATGGAAAGGACATCTCATTTAAACAAAATATGGAACTTTCAAGGAGTTTTGGAGAGAAAACAACATGAAATGGAAAGGCTTCATCATGGTTGACCATGGAGAATGTTGACCTAAAACGTAAGAAATTTAGATTAGATGTGAAGACAAACTTCTGAATAAGAGAGTTACTCATCAATGGAGCAGTCTGCCAAGAGAAACCCCTGAGATATCAGAAGAGGAAATACTTAAAGGGAGATTAGATAATACACTTAAAATAGCACAGCAGATAAACCTGTGAAATATGTAAAAGGCTGGAATAGATAACTTCTTTCAGCCTACGCTTCTGAGTCTTTGTTTAGGACTTTACATATAAAAATCCCCTTAAAGAATTTAGCTTGTGATAGGAGAAGAGATCCAGTCCTGCAAAGTCTTAACCATTTAAATATTCCCAGGCTATGCGAATAACCGCTCTGAATTTGGTTTATTTTAACTTCATATCATAGAGAGTGACCAGAAATATTTCAAATGGTTCCCCTTCCTAATTGTCTGAAAATTATTTTAGTGATATCTGAAGGATTCTAGCTGAAAACGAGCAGATGGGAGATATCACAGGCAAATTTTCATTGCCTCTAAAGGAAATATGTCTCCTCCATTCCTCCATTGTCTCCTGCTAGCCAAGGCTTGCTGCTAAGTGGCATTTGAAGCTCCTAAAACAGGAACCTTCTTCTCAAAGATTTTGTTACATTTACCCATAAACGTTCTTCTGGCATAGCTTTTAAATATCATGAAATGACATTTTCATGAGAGCCACAGGAAGGAAAGAGGGGAGACTTTATCATGCCATTCCATTCCACCATTATTCTGATTTTGCTTGCTCTGCTGCCACTATTGTGGCCCTCCTGCATGGATTCTGCACATCCAGCCACAAATCCAAGGCAAAGGAAAACCATTGCCCTGCCAAGCTTTCTCAAGCAACATTTAACACCTGGTATAATATGCTGGGGTAGGGAAGAATTAATCTTAAACTCACTTATAAAGTCAGCTCTCAGATACTTGTGCTACAAGTACCAGAAAAATAGTCAGCTATGTATACAGGGAGGCCATTTTACCCTATAGCATCA
Organism: Forpus xanthops; assembly: GCA_032466535.1. Lineage (NCBI taxonomy): Eukaryota > Metazoa > Chordata > Aves > Psittaciformes > Psittacidae > Forpus > Forpus xanthops. Next base: position 102,715 of record JASSUY010031716.1, on the reverse strand, counting down.
TCTATTATAAATCAAGCATCTTTCTAGATCCTAGACATTCACCATATGGATGCCTCCATATCTGAGCCAAGCCCTGTGGGTTGCTTCTGTGTTCAATGGATAGAAATCAACACTTCCAAGGCTCAGTTTAGCTGCACTATTTTAGGCATTTGCTTTAGGAATTATGCCCTGTAAGTGCCTATTTTTCTCTAGGGACTGTAAAGTGAATATTGATTGCTGGCTCAGACACATTGTCAGATGATTCCCACCTTCAGATATTTGTTTGTTTTCTGTAAAATTTGGCATCATCTTAGCAACTACTTCAAGTAGTCAGAACATAGGAAAGTAGTACATCTGCCACTGGAGAAACAGAACCAAATCATCAAATAATGTAACTGGTGATCTCCAGTGCCAGGATCACTGGAGCCAGCAGAAGAGGACATTATGGGTGATGAAGAAGGTTTGGCTAGTTGGGTATTTTGGCTTAGTGTATACATATCTGTAAATGTTTGATGGATAGAGACTGGTTGCTTATCTTATTTTTAGCTTTTTGTTTCTTGTTAAACTTTATATGAGTGCTATGACCCATCTAACTCAACTGATTGGAGAAAAGAAAAAGCTAGAAATTTTCTTTTCATTTTTTCCTCTTTTTTTTTTTCTTTAGAACATTTTTTTAGCTTATTTAGAACTGTTTGAATGATTAAAATTCCCACCTAAAAGTCCACAAAATATTACACGAACATGTTGGCATAATCCATGTTAGTCACAGAGGCAAAAAAAAAACCAATTAATAGCAGATACAGAAAAAGAAGTTTAATTAAATCTAACTATAAAGAAAACTCTTAGCCTACAAACTGATCTATAGGTAGGAAAATGTAGTCACTGTCCTTGGGGTTCCATTATTCTAGCAACAACATCGACTTTTATTTCTTACCTTTTCTCTCTTTTGCTTAAACACTTCTCATTACTCTCTCAGTAATATTGAGGGTGTAATTGAAGGAAGAAGTGGATGAAGTTGTTCAACCCCTTATGGAAAATCCTATAACACTTATTTTCATGAATTTGGAAATACTACCAGCTGTCTAAAAACTGAAGGTAGTGCCATTTTCTTTTCAACAAGGGAATTTTGAGTTTAAAACAGTGTTAGAATGACAACATTTATAGAAAAAAAACAATTTTGCTTACTTTGGGAGTGCATAGGCTGGGGAAAATGGATGAGTTTTGAAGGAGTAGGTGTTTTTTATAGCCCAAAGGTGCCAAAATAACTTAAAATGCTTACAAATTTGTGTAAGCAAGTCCAAGAAGTGAGTGGAACTCTCATTCCCTGAAAAAAAGGCCTATTTCTTTCAGCTTTCTATGGCAGAATATAAGCTTTCTGCATGCTTTGGCACCAGAATTGATTAAAAAAAGCTAACAGGAAATTTTATTACTTGAAACATGCTCTAGAATGAAACACCAGAGCTTACATAAGAACTTTAAAATACTGAATTAATTTTGCATAAAATAATTAACTCTGCTGTTGAAGTACTTCAACATACTTCAGTTAACATGCCACAAAATTAAAATGAGTAAAACTTGCCTTTCTTTAGTGCTAAGAAACAAACATGCAAAAGAAAGAAGCCATGTTTCAAAGGCCTGTCTCCTCTCATTTGGAAGCAGGTGCTTGAAGGTGACTTGCACTTTTAAAAGGAAAAAAAAAAGATGTCTTAATTCTTCATTTATACTGTGCTAAAAGCCTGAAATAGGAAGGATAGCAATAGAGGATGCAGTGACCCCACCATCTGTCACAGTCCGAGCCAAAGTGTGCTAGATCAGTACCTATAATCGTAGATTTATGTATGAAACACTACCATTTGAGATCATCAGTAATGAGGAAATGGTGTGCTTTTCTAGTGAATTAACAGCTCAAGTGCAATGTCTCATGATACTGTGATATTGGAAACAGGGTGTTTTAGAGCAGAGAGGGAGGCAAAGCTTTAGCTGTTTACATTTAAGGAATGCTACTACTTATTTCATAAGGCTTACAACATTAACAGTTTTCTCAAGTGAGGTTGCAGACCACAAGAAAGTTTTGCACCCCAAACCTCACTGTGGTCCCAGGTCTACAACATGTCCCACATTTCTAAGAAGGAATTCCCAGTGTCCTCCTCTTCAATTCTTTTCCCAGTATACTCCCCCAGTTAACAGCTCTGAAAGAGATGTGCAGAACCTAGCTGGCCCAATACATTGTATTCTATATAACAACCTCAGTACAACAGCCTAAATAGTTTCAGTATCTAAGTAGCCTTGCCCTACATCATCAGCTGGAGCTGCTGTTCTGCATAGGTAGGTAGGGATAGCCTTAACACACTTAATGATACAAGACCAAAAGAAAGCTCCTTACCTTTCTCTTTTTATATATCTGCAACACATTTCTGGTTTGTCAGCAACAATAACAATCAATCACCCATTAACTCTGGGTTGGAGTGCTGGTAGATGGGGTGACCCCAGATGTTTGTTTGCTGACAGGTTACTGAGCTGTTTGAAAAGAGGTGATACTGATGACATTCGCTTCACCTCTGCAGGATTCAGGTCATTTAGATTTGCCTGAAAACTCTTTCCAATATTCATCTTATTTACTGAGAGTTATGCTCATATAAAATGGTTACTTGCCCAACTCATCTTGTCGTATTTGTTCTCTAAATATGGAAGTAACAGACAGGTTCAAGGAGTGTTTAGGCTCAAGATTTCTCCCTGGGTAATGCCTTCAGGAAGGCTAGAAGAAGGCAAAATTTCCTCTGCTTTCAAAGAATGGTGGTGAAAACATGCAGGAAAAATAATAGTGCTATATAATGTTCTGTAGTTACTCATGTAATGATAACAGCTAGTGAGATGTACTTCGCCTGTTAAAACTCAGGGAAGACTGTTCAGGAGGTAAAAAATATGACCTCTCTATAATCATCCACAGCACACAATTCCCCGAGGTCCATGTGTTCCTGCAGTAGGTTGTATCTATATTTGAAAACTTTGTTTCTGATTTTATTCCTTCTCAGGCCCTTGAAGATGCGACAGGCCAGCTCATTAGCATGACAATAAGATGCCCCAGTGTGTATGATAATAAGATTTAAAACATAGATGACAGTAAGATGCTAGTAAATAGATAACAAAGCTACTTATGTTCTGTTCCCCTTCAGTTTTGCCAGTGACAGCTTTGGAGCTAGTTAAGATTCTTGTCTCTTTTTCTATTCCTTTTTCTTTCTTTTTTTTTTTTCTTCTTTCTGGTTTCTGTGGTATGAAGTATGTATCCCTTGGGATTCTTCTTCAGAAACATGTCAGCTTGAGGTTTCTTTTTATTTCCAGCAAACAAGAAGATAATTGAAACCCTTCCTGAGTTACAGCTATGTTTCCTGCTGGAGAGACTGACAGATCCAGCAAAGCATGGAAGACTCTGAAAATGTGAAAGAGCATTTTGCTGAGTTTGCCACGTTATTCCCTTCATACTTTTAACATATACAACAGTACCCTGGACAACACTGCAGGTCTTAAAAAGAAAACAGCAAGAGATACTTGAAAAACAGACAGGGCCAGAAACTTCTTGATTTTCCTGTAGTCAGTGAAAATGCCAAACCCATTAGTCTACATCACAGCACACCTGGCTGCTAAGGGGCAAGGGGGGGGTGCAGACCCCAAGGCCATTCACCACCTGACTTCCCTTCTGAGAGTCTTTACAGCCACCTGCCAGTTGTAGCAGCCGGTTTGTTTGTGCCAGGAACACCTGCCCAGGATGAGCACCGTGGTTATCCCCATTCTGGGAACTAACTGGCTTTCCAGCTGCTTCTCGGAGAAATTGGGGTCTTTTCTGCTCAGTCTCTTTATGGTGGACATTCATTTCCTACTGTATTTGCAATAAACCTTACCCTATGAACCAGGTGGACATAATAATTTAAAGTCCACCTGTGAGACATGGCAACTAGAGAAACTGGATCTGGTTGTGCCAGTATAATGACTTTATGTCTGATATGATGGGATTTTAAGGGACAACCAGGCTCAGTGCTGGTAGCAACTAGAATGAGTTGGGAATTTTTTTGTTTAATTGGAAATGGAAACATATCTATTACTCAGAAACAACAAACAAGAAAAAAAAAAAACTAAAATTCACTGAAATAAAAATTTTATTGAAAAGCATTTACCAGACTCCAGACAGACTCATCTGTCAAATGAAAAAGGCAGCTGCTGGTTAGGGAATACAGACCTACAAGTCTGTTTCCATGTTATGCCCATCTCACGCTCCGCTGAAAAGGAGTCTGCTGGCAAGCAGCAGTACAGGTTTGTTGTCCCTTGGGCTGTTCAGCACAGAGCAGGGCAGCTGGAGCAGCAGCAGTGTGCTGGATGGGCCATGGGACTCTGCAGGAGCGAGCATTATGTGACTAAGCTCAGCAAGAAGCTTCCACAGCATGGCCTTGCATGTGAGAGTGTGCCTCTTACATGATCAATCATCTATATTTCTCTGAGGGTTTGATGTGAGAACCTCAGATCCAGCCTTGTATTTTGTCATACTTGAGATGACTACAAAATAACAAGTACTGTGCTTGATAAAGTATAAATTATGGAAATTCTAGATTTCAGTTCTCTACCAAATTCATAACCAGCATATCCTGACTATAGATACAATATCCCAAAGATTACAACAGACAAAATACCAGTCAGTATGTTTTTACATAATGGTAAGGTGCACTGAAGCGCTGTTTCCTATCTTCATACTGAGGAAGAAAGGTCACCTGGGCATCAGTTTATTTCTGTCTCACACTGGAGCTATATTCAAATATGCATGCAGAAATAAACCATCACAACTCAATTCTTTAAAATTCACTGAGTTCTTTGAAAAAAGACAATATTTTACAACACTTCTTTCAAGCTTATCATGCAGAAATTTACATAAACCAAGCAAAAATATTGTGGAATTACTTGGAATTTTTTTACAATAATTCAGATTGCTCACCTTGAACTAAGAAAAGAAAAGATGTAGCTTTCACAGTTTCAGACTAAACACTGGGTCTATGCATGTCTTTTTGGCATCTGTTTAAAAAGGCTAATTCATTGGAAGAGAAAGATGAAAAGAGAAGGCTTCATAATTTAACAACCTCAGACCAATTACAAAACAGCTTTTTGATTACAAGTATAGCACTTCATTTCCTAAATGTACGTTCTTTTTATTTGCTATTAAATGGGCAGCCTAATGCGTAAGAATGTGAGTGGATAACTCTCTAAGTGCAAAATTAAAACATAACAAAAAGTAGAAGATGGAGACAGACTTGCACACAATTTGTAACCTTACAAATCTATTCCAAAACTTTTGCATAAAATAGAATGGGAAAGAGACAAGCAAATTTACTTTAAATTTTCTTACAAAAATATGAAAGTAGTCAGAGCAGTTATATGACAGTAATGAAACAACTTATGGGGTAGTGGAAAATGACAAGGGAAACATCAGCTGTTTCTAATATCCTTTTGTTCTCAAAAAGAGTGTGAACACTTATGAAGCCATTTCCTGACAGAACGCATTCACCCAGAAAGAAATCTGTAGGAATCACTTTGTCACTAACATGCAAGTGAAATCCGCAGCAGAAACAAGACAGAGTGTTTTCAGTGACATGCAAGTGCAAAAGCATCATTTTATATTTCAGAGTTGCAGATCAATAGTCACAGATCTCATTAGAACAGGTCAACAGCTGAATTTATCTTTGACACCAGCTACTGTAATCTCAGGACTAAGATTTCAGTCTCATAGTTGGTGTTTGCGGTAGTCCACTTTTAGACCTGTGGGATTGCACGTAAGGTACACAAGAAGTAGATGTACTCTCTAGAGGATGTCTACCTTTAACCAAGCCAGCTTGTGTGTGCAAGGTATGCATTGAGCAGCAGCAAGCTGAGATGCCCAGTTATTAGACTTTTATGGGTTCTGCAATCCACTTGGAACTTGATAATGGCTTCTTATCTGAGCTCAGGTTAGTTAGTTTTTCCTGCGGAGACACCTCAAAGTAATGAGCTGTCATCATTTTGACTTCAGTACATACTGTTGCAAGCCTATCCTTTGAAATATCACTTTTTTTATTGTTCTGGTGCTTCACAGGTCGCAGCTTCAAATATATGTTGGGTATTTAATGCTTCATCTATATGCACCCTTCAAAAGGCAGCAACATTCCCATAGAGACAAACTGAATAATCTTGGTCTCCCACCAGTATAATAGCCCAGGATGCAATATTAGAGCTTAGACTGGTTTACATATAGAGTTCAAAATGTACTATACATATCTCTGCTGTGGTTGGATTTTATAGAAAGACTGAAGGACTAGATGGTAAAAGATACAATGTGGTTCCTGAGTGGTTCAGTACATACTAAATGTTGGAAAAAAGCTCTTCATGTAAACAAGAGCACCAATAATCCTTGTAGAATGAAAAGGGGGTCATGCAAGTCATAAACAAACAATAGCAAATGCTATCTACCTCAAGACACAGGAAGGGAACTACTGCATTTTATCATGATATACAAGAGTCATTTCAGCAGTCTGCATTAGGCAGCACAATAATAGACCAGTATTAGTTAAATGCTATTGGAAGAAGTTTTTTCCATCATCACAGTCACACATTGCACATTCATTACACATTAATTGCAACTGTGGGTGTGAAACCTCTGCAGGGTGCCTAGAGTTAACATCCTGCCACTGGCTCAGTCATACCTCAGTCGTACCCCAGCTTGCTCCCCTGTTCCATGTCCTCTGTAGTTAAAGGTCTTTAAACCTGTTAACAGTAGTACTTCCTAGCTGTCCAGTTGTATATACTTTAATTTCTTCCCAAAAATACTTCACAGACTCTCCAAAGGCAGGAGCCCCAACATCTAAAGCCAGCTTTTCCTGCATACCAGTTTAAGAAATGCAGATTTCTTAGCTTGGCTGCTCTATTCTCATTGTTTTGACATTCTATATCATCTATAAATTATACTCACACTGCTTTTTTATTTACTTTTCCAGAATTTATAAAAACAGTATTTAATAACGCTGACCTTTAACTAATCTCTGAAAAAAGTCATTTGAAATACATCTATTTAATGGTAACTACTTTGATATATATCAACTACCAAGTGCTTAAATCCATTTAATTTACATTTAATATCAGGCGGCGTTGACTTCTAATCACAATAGCATGCAGTTCAGTGCTTTAAAAAAGACAATTTCTGTGATATGTAAACAATTATATTAATGAACCAAACTTATCTCATCAGAGGAATGAAAACAGATCCATATGCCATAGAAGCTGGTTCATTCATGTTCCCATCCTTTGAATTTTAAATAATTAAATGCCATATCAGCATTCTGATTTTTTGCCCTTCTGTCTATGTCTGATGTCAACCTGGTTAGTCTAATAGTTTCATTCATTCTGCTTGCTGTTTCTAGAAGCTCAAGACCTTAGCACACACCCTCCTTCTTGGACCCTCCTTGCTATCAGATAGACAACTCATGTTTTCTGTCTAAATCATATAATATTCATAGATTCATCCAGTTATATTGAAAAACTTTTCCAAATTGTTCACATGATCATATTTTGAATATTTATAGCTGTGTTATTAATTCAAGTAGCATAGAATCATAGAATAGTTAGGGTTGAAAAGGACCTTAAGATCATCTAGTTCCAACCCCCCTGCCATGGGCAGGGA
>JASSUY010031716.1:24754-94946 GCA_032466535.1 Forpus xanthops | reverse complement strand
ATTCCAGTGCCTCACCACCCTCACAGTAAAGAATTTCTTCCTCATATCCAATCTAAACTTCCCCTGTTTAAGTTTGAGCCCCTTACCCATTGTCCTCTCAGTACAGTCCCTCATGAAGAGTCCCTCCCCAACATCCGTATAGGCCCCCTTCAGATATTGGAAGGTTGCTATGAGGTTCTATAATACTAACATATGAGACTTCTGACTTTGCAGACCTGTAAGCTCTTGTTTGAATGCTCTTCAGGTTTCTTACCCAAGAAGTGCCTTGTTGCTTTCTTGTCATAATCTCTGTCTCTCCCTTTTAAACACTGGTTACTATGAATGAGCTGTTTGAGAGTTATGCTACTTTTCTGATGGTTGAATAGACAAGGGAACTGTTATGAAGAAAAAGAATGAAAAACAAAATAGGGAAGACTACTGCCCAGTTGCCTGCAACAGATCACATAGCCAGTAGTGCCATCACATGAAGTCCTTTTTGCGAGAGGAAAGGATGGTGCAGGAAAAGATCCATCATTAATACCTTCTGTATTAAAAATACTGTTTTCTGGTATTTTAGGGGAAAATATTATTTCTGAGTTACAAAGTTGCTGCATCCAGCAACTGTAGCTTGAGATGAATGGGAAATTCTTCTTCTGCTCCTTAGTGCTGACATAAAGTTTCCTCTCTTTTTTTTTTTAACTAATTGTTCTGACAGCAACCTTTAGTTATGTGGTTACTGAGGGGATTGGGACACCTGGAAAATTGTGCAATCAATATTCATAGATGGTTTTCACAAACAACCTCACTCAACTTCAAAATGGATGGTATAGAAATACTTCAATGTATATGACATACAAGCAATGACAACAAAAAGGAATTTTTTTTCTAAGTTGTTTTTGTCTTAACCACAAAGTTCCATTGCACAAAAAGTCTAAATTCCAGCTTAACATGCTGAAGAATACAAGCAAAATAAAAGAAGCTCTTACAGTGACAGGCAGAAAATTATTTCCTCTCATCGGTAGGTATGTAACTCCACAGCAGTGACAGAAAGTAATTCAGGATGTTAGCGCCTCATTTTCAGGTGTCATTTAAAAACAACTAGTCCATTTACTCTACCTGACCTCCAGTTACATCAGATGCATTCAGCTTGCCTTGGAAAGATCCACTGAACATTTTTCTTTAAGCACACTGGAAGCCTGAAAACAAAAAGCTCAAAACATTTGAGAAACATTTTTGTCATTTGGTTTTCACAGAAGAGTGACGTAATAGTTAAAATCTAACAACATAATGTTTAGGCACGTATACAAGCTGGCTATAGCATTTTGAATTAACTGCAACCTATTCAAAATCTGGTATTTGCAATTAACTGGAGCTTATTCACATCTGGCAAGCTAGCAAAGAGAGCGGGAGAGTGTTACAGCAGCTTAGCGGAAGCCTGCCATGAATACACATTTGGACAGCCTGGGAGAGCGTCAGTGTCACTCTGGGAATGTTCCTGGCATGGTAAAAGAAAAACATCAAAGGCATTACTGATTTAAAACTGCCTCCAATAGTGCAATCTGTAGTGACAGGAAATAGAAAAATTATCCTCAATGGAACTGAGAAGAGCTAGAGCAGCATGATAGTGGGTTCCACATATAAAGCTTATGTTTTGTTAAAAAACTCACTATAGCAAAATATTGTGCAGTTTCTGGCCCAAATTCAGAAATAACTCTTCAGGGCAGCTCAGAAACTGTAGGAACCAAACCAAGTTTGGCAGGGACAGCTCAAAATGGAAGTCTTGTTATCTGCATAGTACATCTAGCATTTTAAAAGGCTACTGTAACCTAGATACCAGCATTTAACAAACGTCAAAAGACTAATAAAGTCTGAAGATAGAACCCCAAAAAGCTATGACAAAAAAAAAGATCCACTAGAATGACTATCAGAGGGCTCCATCTGAGACTGTTCCAAACTTGCCAAAATTTTACTCGTGGTAGCCCAGCAGTGCCTCTTTAAAGTTGACGTTGTCTCAGTGTGATTGATGGAATCAAAACTTGCCAATAATTACAGAGGGAGGAAAAGACATGACTTTGATCCCAGGGTAGGCTGAGGACTATTATAGTTTTTGAAATTACTATGTGTAATTACTATGCATAATTCCTATGCATAATGTACAAATGCAAATTTTCAGGGAGTATAAGTTATTGAGGCTTAATTAGAAGAATTAATTGACATAAGATTTTTCAGTAGGAAAATCTATTTATAGGAAGTGGTTTTGTAAACCATAGAAACAGCCCTTTAAATTCCTTTTACAGTTTTTAAGCTGAACAATCTACCTGCTAAAATGCATTTAAAGGAAACTGTTTAAGTACTCAAGGACAATATAAACAGTAAACTTCTTGTCACAGTCTGAATCCTATTGCTACACAGAGCCCTGTAAGAACCAGTCAGAACAATATATCATACTGATTAATTTTTTGCATTTGAATATTGCTCCACAAAACTGTATTTCTTATAGAGAGGATAAGACATTGGTTATAGTCAGTCTTAATTTGGCTTTATCCTTTTGGGTCATTCCCCTTTACCCTAAGCCAGCCAAAGAGTAAGTCCTTGACAAAGTTGGAGGACACCCACTCCACTAAACTACATTTGCTTCAGTGAACTCCTGTAACCTCTAAGGATCATAAGAGTGTTACAAAAGAACTGCAGCAAGACTGAATTTTTCACTTACTGCACCTTGCTGATTTATATGATCTATTCCTATAGAAATTAAATAATATTTATACATACTTAATTCCCATAGTCCTGTTATGGTTTGGAGGCATCAAAATGGACAGCAACAATTGTGAGTCTAGGAAAGAAAACATTTTTTTGTATATTTTCTTGTGATTTGAGAACTTCTTTTTATAGCTTATGGCACAAAGTGCAGATTTGGGACATTTGTGAATATGCCTTTAATTTGTTTGCCAAATTTAAAACCAGTCTTTAACACACTTGGGTTTCCCATGTGTCCAAAAGATCATTCAAACAGCTGCAGTGTTTGGCACAGGGGGCCCTTATGAGGATGACCACATCAAGAAACACTGAGGAAGATAAAGAGCATGTGCTACAAGATAGTGGTGGTGGAGGAAGAAGTGTACATTTGGCATACATAAGTCTTGGAAACACCAAGCGGATCATTCTTACTTCCTGTTGATAGGCTGTGCCAGTGACTGTAAATACAGTCATAGTCTGAGTGGCAGAGGAAAGAAGCGGGGCTATTTGAAGGGACGTGGGAGCCTGGACCACATCTTAAGTGTATTTCCACTTGGAAAAATTCAGGCAGCCAAGGAAATCACATGAACTGGAAAAACTATAGGCATGGGTGACTACTGAGTGTCATAGGTAGCCAGATTCCGTGTTTTGCAAAACAAGCCTGGGCAAAGCCAATTCTTTGCACATGTGCTGAGCAACCAATATGTAAAGTTCTGCATTACTTTGATCTCTTGAGCAAATAGGTACCTAACAATGTCTCCAGTCATAAAAAAGGCAGAGGACATAAGAGGTGACATTAAAAGAAAGACAACCCCCCCTGGTTCCAACTAGAAAATTTGCATCAGTTATCGCATCTTTTCTTGATATTCTGAAGCAAGATAAGAAAACCAGAAGCTACTCAGAGCAACTGGTACAATATATATGGTTTTCAACAGCATTTAAAGAAATGCAGTTTCTAGGGCACAGATGTACTTCGGATAAAAAAAAAACCCACCTTTTTCCTCACAGTACAAATACAGAACTCTGGGACACTGTAAACAAATCCTTGGGTGACATGGTTTAGTGTGAGGTGCCCCTGACCATGCCAGGGGTTCAGAACTCGATGATCTTAAGGTCCTTTCCAACTCTAACTATTCTATGATTTTATAATCCTATGATATCCTGCTCTAACTCATGTAAAGTCATTTTTTCTAGCCAAATTTCTTGGCAGTAAAGTTCTAGATTACTAAATGGTTCAGTTGGTCTTTTCAATTATCATCAGCTGCTGTGTTTTACCTGGTATTCATCTAAATAAATTTTAGATCTGAACTCATTGACCTTTTTAAGGAATTTTGTGTATGAACCTAATCATGTTATTCAGTGCTGCTTTTTCTTCCCCAGTGGGGGATTTTTTACAGTGTTTTGGTATTTTAACATAGAATTACATAGAAAGCATTGCCTGAATAGGTATTGTACTAGATCTTCAGACAACAAAACCATCATGAAATCTTTAAAGGCATCATTCCCACCAGAAAATATTTTCCATAGTTGCTGCTGCTGTTTTCCTATTCCAAAGTCAAACCATTTTTTTAACACCAAAAAAAAAAAAATACCTATGAGTGTATTTTCAAAACAAGTAATGAAAAAGAACAAAGGACAACAGTGTTGCACATTTAAGACTCCAAAACAAAAGGCTACCAAAATCTTTAGATTTTTCTTAGTGTTCCCAACACTGTACTTAGCAAAATATTCCACCACCACAACTCTAGAGGAAATCAATTCAGAGAACTTCTGAGATCACAAGGGCCAGAGACGCTGCGACAAATAGACATACATAAACTGATATATTCAGTACATTAATAGTAGGATATTGTAAGCTTTATACCAGCATAATCAATTTAAAAGAGTCTCAATCAGTGTAATTGAATTATGTGTCAATAAGGTGCAACAAAATGTGAATTGAACTACTGCTAAGGCTATCTGAACACATCTCCATACCCTGAACTTACATTCCTGTACGTATCAGCAGACTGGATCTAGGATTAAGAGGTTCAGACCAAATTGAAACATGGCAAGTCCTTTTTAGGTTACACTCTGACATGCATCTCTGCACTCACAGAACTGCATTTCAATAGCATGTGCCTTCATTCACCTTTAAGCCTGCCCTCAGCCATACTAGTTGAGTGCAGCCATTTTGGCCCCTTCACAGGTAAGCTCCAATTATACAGCCAAAAAACCAAGAAGCCTACTATGCTCCAGTTCAGCATGTTATTGCAGTTGCCGACTCCAATGTGAGCGTTTGAGGAGAATCAAAATATACAAGTGCTAAAAAGCACAATGGATGGTAATAGCAGCAGGACTTCTTTTAAAACTCTGATGCTTCTATATTCACTGGGGAGCCTCAGTTCCTGATAATTGTTGTTGTCCCTCAGAACATCCAAAGGTGAATGTAGGATTTACATTGTTAGTAGAAGTGACTGATGTCTTTGGTAGGCATTTAAGTCAATATACTGTTTTATTTTGTTTACACGCTTTTTTTTACCATATTAATTTAACATAAGAAATGCACCTTTCATTAAAACATGGTAGTAAAGATTTTCAGTAACTCCTGAAATATGTTTGATTGGGATAGTGTGCTTATATTTGATAAAACTCATTACTCTACATTTTTAAGCAGACACAATAATTATACTTTTTGCCAAGGAAGTAAATCTGAAATACCTGTAATATAAGACAGCAATACCAGAGGTATATTATTTTGATAGAAACCTGAAAACACATATTTCCCAAATAATACCAACAAAATTCATTCCCTGAAAAAAAAAAAGCAAAAAAACCCCAAACCAACCAATTTCAGATATAATAGTGCTTTTCTACTGTTACGCAATCTCAAGAAAATAGAGAAATCTCATTAAACATTTTAAAATAATGCAAAGTAATGACTCACTTCAGTTGTAAAAAAAGGGGTTTCAGCATTCCATCTTCCCAAATGAATCTAATTTTGACCTGCTGAAGACACACAAGATACACGAATATTGTCAAAGCACAATGTTTTAATAAAGTTTTAGTGCAATGAAGTTTTAGTATAGTGGACTTTGTTGTCTCTGTACTTTCTGTCCATGTCACAAGAACTCCCAAATCAGAAAATGGCTGTCAGCAATCTAAACTATGATGTAACATACCAAAAAAGTTATGAAGGTTAAAATTTACTTTCAGACACAGTATTGATCCTTTCAGGAGGGAGATGAATTAAGTTGGTAATTTGGAATCATCGTACTATTCCCTATGCTGTGCCTACCAGGCATGAGATATACAAGTTTTTTTGTGCCATTTATGAACTAATATACGATGCATTCAATTTTTTTTAAGGATAAAGATATATATATATATAGTATCCATGGTTTCATAACATTTTCCCTTCTTTACCACATATGGAAGAGAAACCATGACAAAACTTACTAAACATGGCAGGGAATCTGGTTCAGGCATGTGACATAAAAGAAAAGTTGCCAACAGTTTCCAGCATTTGAGCATTTTAGTTTATTTCCACCAAAGGGAATGCAGCATAAGAGGACAAAGTGGCTGAATTCATTTGCTACACGAAGCAGACATTCTGACTCCAAGTGGAAGGAGGCTGCAGAGGAGAGAAGAAGATAGCGATTTTCTCATACATCTCAAACACACAGACAAATTGCTTATTGGCAAAAACTTGTGGATATTTGTACTGCTTCAAAAATGAAGAACATAAAGCTAATAACCATTGCCAGTGTTGTTAACTAAAGGGAGCAGGACAGATGGGCAAAACATGGCTCACCCCTTTCCTTACTCTGCTATCTTATCCTGGATTTCTTCAAGTCTTTCTCTTCCCCAGTTCATGAAAATGAATGCAGACAGCATACAACCAGACAAAACCCCTGGTAACATCCCTAGTGATTGCAGAATGGCAGAGGTGTGCACATTTAGAAAAATGGAGTCAAGAAGCTGCTACCATTACCATCATTTGGATGCCAACAGTGTTCAACATTGGATTGCAACACCTTCGATAGCACCTGCATGATAAATGTGAGGAATTTTTTTAAGAGGTAGAGCCTACATGAACAATGATCTTTTAGTCATATAAAAATTCTAAGTGCATTTCTAAGCACTTGGAGACAGAAATCACAAATAAATAAACACTGGAAAATTTTATGAGTAACTATGTGCTTTTACAGAAGGGAATTCCCCCCAACCAAGATTGCTAAATATTGTGGGTCATGTTATGATAGAGCTACAGTACAGACTTTTGGAAGTATATATCTTTAAATTATTCTTTCTATGTCTCTATGCTAATTCTTGTTGTCCATCTTGGCAGTTATTGCTTTTGTAGATAGAAGTGGGTAAGAGTTTACTCAACAAATTAATGTTTAACTCTCTTTTCATGGTACTTTGGGCTTTGCAAACAGGTGTCATTTTATTGGCTTACAGAGTTTCCTTTCAGTTCTGTTATGCTTCAATAAAATATCTAGGTACAGCTCTGGGTTTTTGCTCAGTTGTAGTAAATCAAGAGATTTAACACAGAATTTTAGTAAATCTACAAAAAGAACATCAGGAAACTTCATGGCAGTGCAATCAGATCCCCTGACTGCTAATAAAAATGTACCTTTCACAATTTGCTGTCCCT
Organism: Forpus xanthops; assembly: GCA_032466535.1. Classification (NCBI taxonomy): domain Eukaryota; kingdom Metazoa; phylum Chordata; class Aves; order Psittaciformes; family Psittacidae; genus Forpus; species Forpus xanthops. Next base: position 87,592 of record JASSUY010031716.1, on the reverse strand, counting down.
GTTGATACCTGGAAAGTTAGTATGCAAACCACAGTGCATCTTTAAAGAACTGAAAATCAACTCTCAATTCTCAAACCAAGCCTTCAAACAGGCTACCTCAACCACTATAGCCTTTGATACCTGGGATTTCACTCATTTCTTCCCTCTTTCTCTCTGCCTTCTTGTGCATGTAACAAAACAAACCAAGAGGATGATTTTATTCACTGACATGGTTCTCTGAGCTGCTCAAGTCTAGGGAATTCCTATGAAATTGTGATGGGTTCAGCAGCAGCAGTCATTTTTCTTTTTTTTTTTGTAGTAGCTGGTGCAGCACTGCATGTTTGATTTTCGGCTTGGGAACAGCTCTGATAACACCAGTGTTTATAATTATGGCTTAGAGTGTTTTCTCTGGCCAAGGACTTTCTGAGTTTCATGCTCTGCCAGGGAGGAGGGGAAGCTGGGAGGAGTCCGGGAGGAAGGAGAGACAGGGCACCTGACCCAAACTGACCAAAGAGGTATTCCATACTACAGCACATCATGCCCAGGGTGTAGAGACAGGGAGCAGAGACCCGGAAGGGGAGGTGTGTGCGGCATGTTCAGAGCTTGGTATCAGGTCATGGGGGTACACTGCTTGGTCGGGCTGGGTGCAAATTAGTTGGTGAGCTCTTGTATTCTTCCCTTGTATTTGCCTTGTCATTATTATTACTGGTGGTAACAGTAGTGATTTGTGTTATACCGTAGTTACTAAACTGTTCTTATCTCAACCTGTGGGAGTTGCATTCTTTCGATTCTCCTCCCCATCTCCCTGGGACTGGGGAAGAAAAGAGGGGGGAGTGAGTGAGAGAGAAACTGCGTGAGTTTGAGGGGCTTAAACCACACCACAGATTCATGGCCTGACTGGCTGGCATGTTACAGCAACAAAACAAAGGATGACGCGGTAGGATTCACCTTGACCATGTATTTTTTTGTCTTGCACATAGCAGCTTATGCTGTACATCATATTGCCTTCAAAATTTTTTGAGCTGCAAATAAATTCACTTGCTGGGAAATAATATACATGATGATCCACAGAATGAATATTAGAACTTGGGAGTTACAATACTTCATTATTTCTAAATCCCAATAATTGCAATTTTCTTGTAATTCATATAACGCATTGAACATAAACTATCCAGTATAGTTAGATTAACATTTGTCTGCATGTTGAAAGTCCAGTAGAGTGGCTGTGTGTGAATTTACCCCAACTGTATGACTGCTGGGTTCATAGCCATTTCAAGGTGCAGGGTGCGTCTCATCTCAGAAGTCAGAAGGAAAGTAGACATCGCAAAATGGGAAAATTCACTGCAGATTACTCTACAGAAACTCTATCCAATCAATCTTGTCTTACTGTTAGGAATGCCTTTTCCTGAGCTCATTAAACCAATAGTTTGAAAGTAGCCTTTCATATCTTAGAGTTACAATATAACACTTAGTCATGTACCTCATCAATAACATGAAACTGCCAAATGCTAAAAACATTCAGCTGAAATTCATGGAAAAGGATCAGTTAAAGAAGTACATACTTGTTGAGAGCTCATATTCAACCTATTGCTAGATCTCCTCGTACATGTCAATAAGCCAAAGCTTGATTACACTACGTTTCTTTCCAGATGCCAGCTGACATTAACCAGAACTTAAAAAAAAGTATAAAGGATCGAACCAACCAAGTAAACTCACTCAACTTCTGCCATGCTTGTGATAATTATACAAAAGTAGATCACAATGTTGCTAACAGTGAGAAGAGGAAATGCTCTGAATGAATGAGACCTGGAGGGACAATGGAAGTTTGCAGAAACCAAGCAAATCACTTTGCTGGAAATAAGTAGCTGCATGTCTTCTTACAGGAGTCTTACTAGACATACATCTATTTAATCACTTCTGTGGGGCTTTTTACCATGAGAACTTTGATAGAAGTATCCATTATATTATCATAGCACATCAGTCTCTAAATTAAATATATGCTGAGGACTCCACTGTTGGCATTCTCAGTAAAGCCACACTGTTGCTAGCAAAAGCTTTAAGCACAGTGGAAAAGTGAAGCTGAAATCAGGACTTACTAAGACTTAGTAAGAAAAGTACGTCCTTGAGCATGTCGACAGTAGTTACTCCAAGCTTATGGTTCAGCAGCTTCTGCGAACTTGGTGGGATAAGTACTCCGTTAACTGTTTTGATGATGAGTGCTTTTGCTTTGTACTCAAGAAAGAGAGTAGCATTCCTAAACCTGTCACACATAAATGTAGGATTTGACAGGATTGTTTGGCAGTCTGAATGACACATTTCTGAAGTGTTAAAGCTGTAATTTTTACTCACGCAATATGCTTTATAATGCAATTAAAAGACTTTTTATCACTTTATGCAGTTACAAGTATTCTTAAAAGTCTCCTATTTATTGCACAGGGTCTACCCAGGTAACTTTTCTCTCTCATCATTTACAATTACGATACCAAAACTATTTCCCTCTGTCAGTCACAGAATGATGTAAAACAATTGAAGCACTGCAAGCATTACTTTGCAAACAGCTTGACTACTCTGTACACTGCTTGAAAGTTACTAGAGCACAGTTTATTTTTAGGACAGCTCAGTTTTCCTTATTGGAATTCCATTTATTACAGTCAAAAGTATAAAATTCTGATTGCTGCAACTAATTAGCAGCTTAAAGTAAACAGAAGAAAAGCTGAAAGACAGCACTTATTAACTTTATTTGCATGACTAGGGGAGGAAAGAATTATCTAATGGTTCATCCATTTTTCCATTAAGGCCTAATTTAAGGCATTGACTCATGAATACATTTTAGGGAAAAAATTTACAAGTAGAAATGTGTCTTCAAATGATTTGAAAAAGAAGTCAGCTGCAACAAATGCTTAACTACCTAAAGGATGTGCAATTCCCTTGTTTGTTACCACCTACCATGGCAATCCATACACTTGCAGGGAGATGACACAGATACTTACATATTATACTCTGTATATGATTCAATTTTTATTTGTTTACAAAATTATTTTCCTTCATAGAAAGAATAATAGAAACAAAAGGCAACCTTGCAAATGGATAAAAGCAACAGGAAAGGAATTTCAGCAGAATATAAACACTGTGTTCACCTAAATGAATTCACTAAACCCCAGCTTAATTCTGGAGATATATTGACAACAGTTCTCACCCACTCAGCTTCCTTTGATTCCTCTGATTTTCTTATTTAATGAATTAAAAGGTGCCCAAAACACTGCACTGTGGTGTTTGGTTTTAAGCTTTAAAGGAAATAGAAAAAAAAATGCAAAAAGGTTTTGCATATGGGAGTATCTTGAAGATGCTTCTTTATACAATCTGCCAGGACACACAAATGCAAGTAAATTGTGGATTAAAGACTCTCACCTCAGCTTAACCCCTGGCCTAAGTACCCAATCAGAACCCAGCTAGCACCTGAGCAAACATAGCAAGGAAAATTAACTTCTAATTTTCTACAGGGGGCCAAGCATAAGCACAAACTTTTTAAGACTTTACCAAGTAGAAGTGTCTACTTTCATTGTTTCACTTGGAATTAAAAAACAATGACAGCTGGCACAGTATAAGCCAGCATGTACCCAGACAATTGGCAACTTGAAATTAGGATAGGTGTTTCTGACTCCATAGAAGTCTGAATTTCACTTTACATGAGGTGAATAACAAAATATATTCTTCAGACCAAATGGTATGACAACAACCTTCAAACAGAAGACAAACCATGACATGTCAACATCTGAAATGTTAATAGCTAAACAATCATGCACATTGATTTTTGCAGCTACAAGGAAAACCATATCTTCTGTAAGTCAACCAGCAAAATTTTAACCCTTGCTTAGACATCTGTAATTCTCTATTAGACAGTAGACAGGTTAAATAACTTCTCTTCATAAATTCCCAGTTCCTTTAAACATCAGCTAATTATAACATCTCAATTTGAACAAAGATTATTATTGTTAGCCTCTTTTTTTTCATTTATGAAATCAAAAATAAGTGTTTAGAAAACTGGTAAATATTCAGAGACTTAGCCCTACCTCTCTTAAGTCAACTTATAACTTTAAATTACATAAATTTAAAACTTTATAGATAGGCCATTTTAAATGCCTGAAAAGTTACAAAGTATATACACCTTTTACTTGCCTAGCCAAAAGGAATGGTGCTATTAATCTTGTATTTAATGTTGCACCTCTTTACTGAAACTATTCCATCATACTTTACAAACTATATTGAAAATATATCAAGTAACACTCCCGAGATTCAGCAAAACCAGCTTGCATAATGGAGGTTCCTTTCTCATAAAGCTGGAGAGGACCTGAACTGTGCTGTACACCTCCTTAAAACAGGAGGAAGCCTAATAAGGCTGTACACATTTCAATTGCAGGTGGGTATTCATGCATCCATATCTGTATCTGTAGTTATGCCTAGATAGATATACACATTTAGTCTCTATATGTAGCACAATATAGGTTAATATGCATACACCTCATGGATTTTTATACATATCACACACATTCCCACGAGCACTTCGCATTTTAATATTATCCTTCACCCCTCAATGTGATGCATAGGCTTTCTTAACCAATTGATTTGTTCTTTTTACGTGTATGAAAAAAGCATGGGGTATCTTAACATCAAAATGATCTGGTGGTAAAATAATCCACTTGAAAAAAAAGAGCATAGAAGATAGTCCTTTCTTCATATTCTTCTTTCTCTAAAGGACTGATAATACCACAGCTGTGCAGCTTCTATCTGCCTCAAGTTTCTTCCTAATTTTGCTGAGGGTCTCAAAAGTAAAGATTTGTTTCTAAGTAAGATTATGCTAAAGCAGCACTTACAGTACTCAGCAAGTGCTACTTACTAGCCTTCTTATCGACCAAACATCCTTGTCCTATTTTACCCCCTTTACCAGCTTCATTCAGTGTAATCAATACAATCAGTACTACCTTGCTTCATCACTTACCACCACTCTCACCTCACAAGTTTGTTGTTTTCTTATTTTCATCTCTGACAGCATCTCCTGCCTACCCCCATCTCCAGCTACTACTAGTTTGGCTCTTAGCTTAAAACCTGTGGGGCCTCCCAAGCACACATACAGCTTTCAAAGTCACTTTCCCTTTATCTGGCACTCACTTTCAGATCTACATGTCAGTAGAGATCTCCTCAGTGGCCAGCCACAACCCTTCCCTTATGCCACTTTATCCATCAGCACCCCTGTTCCATTACCCTTTTACCATGAGGCAACACAGTACTGTGTGCCACTATGCTTGCAACTTTGATGTCTACCTCCCCAGCATTTAGTAAGTTTGGCACCTTGTGATAGACTGAGGTCTGTCATGGAGATACTTTACTCTGAGCCTTTCCTCATAGAACCCATGTCCATGAACCCTCAAGCCTGTAACTCCAAGTGAGCTTCATTTCTCCCTTAACAATTAAGGAAACCACATTGTTAATGTATGTGGAAAAACGCTGCCTCCTCAGTGGTGCAACTGAACCAGGACAAAGAACATATGTAATCTTCAGACATGAGAAACAGTGGACTTGCTTTTGTCCTCCCTGTATACTACTTACAATCTCCAGATGCCCATCTAAGCTCTTATTGCATTCCACTAAAATCGTTAGGTTTGTCTTTTCACTGACTTGTTATTCTTACTGCTTTGTAACTAATTAAAATGACTTTATGAGATATTTTTGGCAAATATGCCCAGGTCTCCCATGATTCTGTTTCACACTCAAGTTGGCAAAGCATAGGAATATATGCAGAGAGGCAGGAGGAGGCAGGTCTGATATAAAATCCATTAATGGTTACTCTCATTTTTTCTAATGGACTTATGTTCAAGATTATTTGGCTCATTAGAATAAGTGAGAATCTGCCACACTATCCCTAATCTTCGTTAGCAGATGTCTGCCTTTGGACCATATGTTGGGTGTAATCACTTTCAGTTGCCATTTCTGCTGCATGGTGAGCAATTTGGCAACTGCCTCCTCTCATCTGAGAGGCATCTGGCACAGACAAAACCAAACCCTGTGAATTTTTCTAGCAAAGAGAAAGACACTGAAAACAAATTATGAATTCCAAAGACTGTATCTGGAGTGTGCTGATAGTGCTTCCACAGATATTTGCATATTTGTATTCAATTATTTAGTTTCCTGTGCGCACAATTATTGTAGAAAGTTCATAATATACAGAAACATTGAGATATGTGACTGCACGGAAAAATAGACAACATTTTCATCATATCAAGATATCCATCTGTATTGTTTTGGGGTTCAAGACTCCCCCCACCTGTCACACTGTGGTCACAAATTTCATGCCACAAATTTCTACTTCATTGTCACCAGAGTTTGCGGGTCCTGTATCTTCTGGTCATGAGAACTAAAGAAGTAACAGAAAAAGCACAGGTGGAAATTTAATGGAAAATTAGTAATTAATTGGTGGCATTTTTGAGTCAACATTATGAAGTGTTAAATGTTTGTGATTACATCAGAATTATAAAACTGCTCACAAATATTCTTCACAGCCTCTTTTCCCACTTTGCAAATAATTCTCAGAATGTAAAGTTAAATTTCTTTCAGTTTTGACTAGCTCTTGATAGACCAACATAAAGCAAACCCATTGTTACCCACACTGCTTCCTTCTACTTGGTCCTTATGTTCCATGTCAGCTGTTATCATTGCTATTGCATTATAAAAGCCCTGATACATTGTTTATTTCATCTAGCAATAATTAGCAATACAGTGCTTTTTAAAGCTTCTTTTTGTTCTAAAGTGCTTTATGGTTATAGGACTAATCCTTTCAGACATAAAACACAATTGCATTTTGACACATTATAAGGCAAAGCTCCAATTTGTAGCAATATAAATAAATCTTCCCCTTCACTCACACAATAAAAAACTACTGTGTTGCTGGCATAGATGAGTTAATTAGGGACTTCTACCAACACAGCTATGCCACCAACACAACTTACTTCTGTATATCTCTAACCAATATGATAATTATTCTGAAAATACTGTGGTCTGTGGGAACAACTTCTGGTTAAGTTTCATTTCATGTTTGAGGCTCAAATTCTGATTTCTGAGCATAGGGATACGAATCCAATATCATACCAAATGCCAGGATGACTCTAAATATCATGGCTATAAAGGAAATTCCCTCAGTAGATTGTACACAAATAAAACCAAGCAGAACCTGAACTGCTGACAAGAGAGCACCACAAAGATTCACTTGTTCAGAACCTCACAAATTGCAGGCAGACTTTACTCAGCATAAGTAAAGGTGGCAGACATACGACAACATTTAAAACAAACACAATCACAGATGTTTTAATCAAATGGTGGTTCAAATTTAATTGAAATAAGATTAAGAATTTTCAAAGTCAATTCTGCATGTACGTACTGCATGGATGGGAAAAAAGACACAGGCTGACAAGGGGCATATTAGAGAAAGTGTCCCAGGAGCTTGTTTCCTCAGCAATTTACAAAGCAAATGAAGGTAATCTGAAACTTCAAATCCTACAATATCTGCTTTATTAGACTTTAGTTTCTTGTTACTTTCTTCTCATTAGAAAACTCTTTTAAACACTAAAACCTCTATATAGCTCCTTCACCTCTTTCAAATCCCTTTCTCTAAACTCTTAGACATATATTAAACTTTAAGTTGGTACATGAATTAGTTCCTTGTGATACTGTCCCACAGTGAGTATTTTACTGATCTAATAAAACCACAATGAAATTACTGTATACAACTCAATATCGAAGCCCAATTATTGATTTTTATGTCTTTATTTCCAATCCAAAAGTGGCAGTGGGTTTGAAATCCATGCAACTAGATCCATCTTTGGCAAAGAACCAGCCAGCCATAGAGACACACTGTTCGAACATTACATTTTCCTCCAATGCTCCAAGAACCAGGAAATTATGTGTGCGTGTGGGTACATATAGTATAGGTGTCACTCAATCATCCTCCACCTCTCTAATTATTTTTATTGAACCAACGCTTTTGAAACTCAGAGATGCCAGGAGTGTAAGAAGGATGATGGCATCTCAGTGGGGACATGAAGATAATTTCGTACCGTAATTTGATGTCAGCCCCAAAGTGTCACTTCTCCAGATTTAAGAGCTTGGGAGGAAGCTTAAGTATCTGATACAACTGAAAACACAACCCAAGTGGCCTTGTTTGTGCTTCAGTACTAATTTCTACGTTAACCTTGCTTCAATATCAGGAAATGCTTGAGAGTTAGCCTGTAAGTATTTTTTCATGAGGCAGTTCACACTGCAACCACTGCAACCAGGGCTGATCCAAAAGAAATTCCCTTCATTTCAATAAACTTGAACAGAAAGTGCAATAGTTCATTCATACAACTAATTGGAGGAAAAAATCATAATATGCTATAACAGAATGTTTCAGTGCTCACATAAAATGTAAAGCATACAGAAAACACAAAATAGTAAAATAAAAACAATGCATAGGAAAAAAAGCCAAGAACTCAGATCCCATCCTGAAATGTATTCCAAAGGAAACAGCTTGAATGCTATACAAAACTGAAGTACTGACTTACTTCCCTTTCTTTTAACCTTTTGAAAACAATGGAATATGAGAACAGAAAGAAAGAACAGCAAAGAGTGTAATAGGAAATTAAATATAAAGAAGAAAGTAAATTAAAAAAATGGACAACTGTTGAACCTTTGTGGAACTCGGAGCTCTAACTTAATTTTCTTAATTTAGTTTTCTTCTTCATTTAAATCCTCTTATTTCCAGGAACCCTTTGCAAATTACTTGACACTTTTCCAACCAGCCTTTTACTCATTGCAACATATTAATGTCTCTAAAGAGGCTTAGTTTCTATAAGAAAACAATTTTTGAACCTGAATGGATTAGAAGAGAACTTCCCAATTCATACAATTACATGCACATATCAAAAAATGTCTGTACTACCTACATAAACACAGGTTATTCACCATTATTTATCAGCCTCATGAAACAAGCAGCTGGACTACCTATGTGATACCTAACATACTGAAAAATAAAGTATACAAAATGAGTACAAAAAAAAGACTGTTTCAGTTATAGCCATGGGAGTAGAATTGCAAAATAGGACAAGGGGTAATGGGTTAAAACTTAAACAGGGAAGTTGAAGTTAGATTATAGCGAAGAAGTTCTTTACTGTGAGTGGTGAGGCCCTGGAATTGGCTGCCCAAGGAAGTTGTGAATGCTCCATTCCTGGCAGTGTTCAAGGCCAGGTTGGACAGAGCCTTGGGTGGCATGGTTTAGTGTGAGGTGTCCCTGCCCATGGCAGGGGCTTAGAAATTTATGATCTTAAGGTCCTGTCCAACCCTAACTATTCTATGATTCTATGATTATATTTAGAAAAAGCCTTTAAAAACCACTAGCAAAACAGTCCTGTAATTAGGATGTGAAGCCTAAAAGACATACATTCAGGGTATTCATCTAATTGGTTCTGAACAGAGATGGAACTGGTTTCTTGTCTCTTCTTTCCATAGCAGAATTTACCACAGAAAATAATTAAAACACAAGAATACATTTTGTAGAGAAAGATGGGTGCTGTAATAGCAGAAAGAAGTGGTTACTGCTATCTTTTGTCAAATGAATTTTAATGCATATTCAGTGCATCCATTTGGTCTTAAGGCACCACTTGTTTGTCTTTTAAATACAAGAACTATCTACAAACATATGAAAACATTTTCCATAATGGTCCCATTATACTATACTGTACGATCTTATATAATTTCCCCTTCTCCCATTCTAGAGCCTGTGTTGCTATTGTTATCAGATTATTGCATTTCCATATGTGAGGAAAAGACTAAAGAAAACTCATATATCAAACACCTGTTCCTTCATTCTCACTGATAATATTATGTACAAATCATAGCAAAGTTGATTCTGAATTTGGAAACCCCCATATACAATTCTTTGATTAAGACTGAGAGTCAGACATTCTGAAACTGCCTCCAGTTCAAATCTCCCTTTATTTTATAATGCTTGCAACATTTCTTCATTACGGAAATCAACTCAAGAACAGATATCTAAAATTGGAAATGGTAATCTGCTTTTGATGGAAAAATCAAGAGACCAATAGGCTGTATTCCGTAAGCAATGGTAATCTCAGTCCATCCATCCTGAAGATTTGCAACAGCAAGAGTGAATTAACAGAATTCTAACTGTAGAAATTGCCTCTCAAGTTCACATAATCAGTCTGAATTCAATATCCAGTTCTGTGTTGAGTAAGCAAAAATAAGCTAACAAATATGCAGCCTGTCAGTTCCAATGAATGAAGACTGCAGAGAGTTGACAGCATATAGTCTCTCATTCAGCTAAGAAAATTACAGATTGTAGCATGAAAGATTACACATAGTTAAGCAGTGTCAAACCACATTGGCAGTTTTCACATGTCAAATGTGCAATTACATAAGGATTATTGCTAGAAAAGCACAAGAAAGATCTGAGTGATGTGAGCTGAGTGCCAACTCAGTCATTCATCTGAAAACATTTAGTGTATATATGCACTTTGGACTACAAAGAAACCGTGTTTCAGAAAAGTTGATTTTTCTGTTTTGTTTTGTTTGGCTTTTATGTTTTTGTTTGTTTGTTGTCATTGTGGCTCTGATGCTACCAGTGAATGCTATATTGCAGCCCCTAAAGGACAGACGTCCAGCCTAAGAGCAACATCTTGTAAATGTCCATGATCAAAGGTATGCATGCACAGGACCTCAATGATTCTGGCATGAAACAGCAGCAGTTGTACACTAGCAAGAAACAAGACAGACCCTGCTTCAAATTTCCTTGCCTTTGTCCATATAAATAGTACTACAATTCTGTTTCTAGTAGGATGCTTACATTTGTGGGGTTCTTTTTCAGTGGTGCTATGAAGGAATACTAGCCATATTTAGAGACACCCAAGTAGGGGAAAATAATGAGTTGGAGAAAGGGAAAAGGAGATTGTAGAGAGGTGCAAGTAGACCACTTGGGGATCAAGAAATGAAGCTTGACCTCACCACCAGCTGTATAGCTTTGAAGCAACAGTCATATTTCAGGTGTTGTAGCTAACTATGATTTTACAGGGCCAGTGAACTAATAAGTGACCTCAGGCTGAATTTTAATAATCACTTGCTATAAGCAATTGCTATTAACTTTTTATTCAATTTCAAAAACTGAAAATTAACCCAAACAAATTGTATAAGTATATAAATTGTAGATGTTCCTTTCAGGGAAAATAGATGGTTAGTTCTTCAAAGAAAGAAAAAAAAAATACATCAATGATAAATTAGAATCGTAGAATCATAGAACAGCTAGGGTTGGAAAGGACCTTAAGATAATCTAGTTCCAACCCTCCTGACATGGGCAGGGACACCTCACATTAAACCATGTCACCCAAGGCTCTGTCTAACCCAGCCTTGAACACCACCAGTGATGGAGCATTTACAACTTCCCTGGGCAACTCATTCCAGTGCAAATCAACGCAAACCTATCAGAATCCAAGTCTTCACAGGTGTTGCCAGAAGAAAGAAAAAGAATCAGAGTTTAAAGAACCCTTCTAAGAACAGTAATAAACAGATCATGTTTAGAAAACCCTAATTTCAACATTAACACCATCTGGTAGAATTTTTCAATTTTGGTGAAAGAAATAAATCCATATTCCTGCAAATTATTTCTAGCCATTTTTCTACTAGTCTAGTGTTAGCCTTTGTTAATCCTAATTCTGACCTGGCCAGCAAATCAGTAAATACTATGTGCATTCCAGCATGAAGCAAAGCAGAGACTATGCCATGTGAAATCTACAGAGACAGGAAAAATAACAAAAAATTAAAGCCATGCTGTTAAATGCATCCCAGTGCTTTAAGTTAAAAAGTGGAGGCAGGACTTTTTTCTCCTGTTCATTCAGTAGCTGACCTACCTGACAGCAGCTACATAGGGTGAAAATCCTGGGATATCTCAAACAGCATTTGCTAGCTAACTCAAAACAAGAACAGAGAGATGGAATTGTTCCATGATTGTTTTGAAAAAGAAGCACTCCTATTGTTTTAGCATACCTGCAACTTTTTCCAGCTTATACAACAAGTATACAGGTTGCTGCCTTTAGCAGATATTCCAAGACCACAAGCTTCTTTAAAACTAATGTTCATAAAAGGTCACTTCAGTGATGTCTTCCACTTCATGTTGTTCCTCTGTCTCTGGACCATCATGGACTATATTACCAAAACAGAATAAAACTCATTGATGATGCATGGATGAACAAGGGGCTCCTGGACAAATTCCAGCACAAAGAAGAAGACTAGAGAGAGTGGAAGCAAGGACAAGTAGTTTGAGAGGAATATAAAGAAATTGTCTGAGAACCCATGGATCAGATAAAGAAAGCTAAAGCCCTGATAGAATTGAATCTCACCAGGGATCTCCAGGGCAAAAAGAAATGATACTCCATGTTCATTGGTCCTGAAAGGAAGACAAGGAAAATGTGGGTTCTCTTCAGAAGGAAATAGGTTACCTGGGACATGGAGAAGGCTGAGATACTCAAAGACTTTTTTGCTTCAGTCTTTACTGGTAAGTGCTCCAGCCACCCTGCCTAAGTCATAGAAGGAAAAGGCAGTAACTGGGAGAAAGGAGAAACACCTGCAGTAGGAGGTCAGGTTTGAGGCTAGCTAAGGAACCTGAAGATACACAAGTCTCCATGTGACTTGATGAGATGCATCTGTGGGTCCTGAGGAAACTGGCAGATGAAGTGGTTATAACCCATGAAATTTCAGAAACCGTGGCAGTCTGTTGAAGTTCCCACTGGAAAATGGGAAACATATCTCCCATTTTTAAAAAAGGAAAAAAAAAAACTCAAGGAACTTCAGGCCTGTCAGTCTCACCTCATGCCTGGCAAGACCATGGAACAGATACTCCTGGAAACTATGCTAAGCCACGTGGAAAATAAGGAGGTGTTTGCTGATAGTCAGCATGAAATTCTTCACTGTGAGGGTGGTGAGGCACTGGAATGGGTTGCCCAGAGAAGCTGTGGATGCCTTGTCCCTGATAGCATTCAAGGCCAAACTAGTTGGGGCTTTGAGCAACCTGACCCCATGGCAGGGGGTTGGAACTAGATGTCTTTAAGATCCCTTCCAACCCAAACCATTATATAATTCTATAATTCTATGATTCTATTAAACAAGCAGTTATATATTCTTAAACATGAATTCAGTTTTACATTGCTCAGTAGAATTTGGCTTCTGAGAGCCACGTGTTAGGATATAAGAGGCCTGATATATTCTGCCTGTGGAGAATCACAGATGTAGCTCAAATTTAGAACATCTTCAGAAAACATGTGCTTCGTAGATAGTGGTCATGCTTCACATACACAGAAGCAATGAGCTTATCAATATACTTTCAACTATGTTTCATTTAATTCATTTTTATATTAGAATGGTCATTTATACTTACTCCATATAACATCTGAATCATGGGCTGACATTCAATAAATTGTTTCTTTAGAAGTGAAATTCAGCTTTAAACCATGGGTAGGAGTTAGACTACGTGTTAAGGCTTTGGCTGACAATCTGTTGTGGTTTGCCAGTAGCTCCTATTAGATTAAATATAGTAGTGTGATGGAGCGAAATTAGGAGAAAGAACATCTACAATGAAAAGTAAAATAATTTCTGCTTACCTAAATATGGGGGAAAGGTTAAACTGGCTTTTACTAAACTGAAGTTAGGATCTTCTGCTGTAAGAGACTCTCGGAAAGACTCTACTTGCAGCCTGTAAGATTTTCCTTTATGGGGGCTTCCTGGAGGGTGAAATATGCAGGATGTTCAACTATGAACTGCAGAAACAGTGTTTAAAAAAAGTGTAATTATTCTGTGGAATCATGTAGGCTCTTCTGCTCCTCCAGGACAAGTCTTTTTCCCTGTTCCAAAGCACTTTCACACACCTTCACAGCATATGCACCATGGCCGGGAGACTGGGGCTCAGGTATAGAGAGCAAGCAATAAACAAAATAAAAACATACACTCATTCAAAACGATCTCCATAATTCCTTAGTATTTTAAAGTTAATATTTGGCTTAGCTCTCAGTTATTTTCACCATCTTCGGTGTCTTCCAATTGTTCCAAAGAGCAACTTCTTTGTAATGATTTTCCAAAACTTATCATCTATCTCAGAGACTTGCATCTTTTCTTGTTATCTTTTTTGAGTATTACTGTTGCTACACACAAAATGCCAGTACTTTTCTAACATCTAGGTGCTTCTAAATTTATATATCATATATCTTCTGTACTAGGCTGGGGACTGATGAAAACTTGATTTATGTAGCCAAAGTCATGCTTAGGGACAAAGATTTTTTTCCATTCCCTGTTGAAAGGGGTGACAAGAAACCAGATCCTTATACCAAACCTCTGAAGAGTCTGAACTGTGTACAACAGCCAGAATTAGACATTTTGATATTTGAGGAAAGCATTCATTTAGTGAAATGAGAACAAAAGCCTGACCGCAATTTAGGACAGTGATTCTTCTGAGAGAATTTATGAGACTTAAACAATCTGTTACACTTCCTTCAGACAGACCCTTTGAGTATTTTTATATTTTTTTAGAGAAAGTAAGATCTTTGTGGTCTGGTAAAGTAATTTGCATGTCTCAGGACTAGCTCAAAGGAACTGGGACAGAGCATGATTTTAGAATATTAAATTGAAGATTATCTAGAGACAAAGTTGATCAGAAAACAATAGTAATTATTACATTGTTTCCATCTTCATCCACGCCAAATGTAAACAAATCAATAACAATAACAAAAAACCCAACTCTGAGCCAGAGTTTCATACAGTTTTCACATCAGGAACAATGAAACATGACATTTCAGAAGCAATCTAGACTTTCATATTTTGCACAGCTGTTCTGTGAAACTGGCTTTCTTCTTAAATCTGAAAATGCCTAAATTGTCCAGCTTTCCTCAGCAGCCTCTGAAGATGCCAGAATTTGCAGCTTCCTGGCAGAAAGATTGCACTAGCAAGATTATTCCAGTTTTCCCAAAATCAATTTCACAGTCTCAAGTCTATAAAGGAGGGGGATAGGGTGGGACATGACAAGGCAGGCCTCAAAAACTGTTATCTGTCTCCAGAGAGGATTTTCAATGGTTTTAGGTAGGGATGGAAGCTGTATCTAAGTTAACATCAGGACTTCCAGGCTTCTCTGTTGGAGACTTGGAAGCACTGGCCAGACACCTGCCACTGTCTTTTTTTATTTTTATTTTTTTTACCTAAATATTTAAATCTTTAAGTGAACACAGCAAATTAAACAAATAACATGATCAACTGCTGCTCTGCTCAGCTGGCTTATGAGCCACAATTGCTCTTTTTCCCCACTGCTCTCAGTATGAGCAACTTTTAGCAGAGGTTTCCTTACTCAATATTTATGGGCTATATAAAAGGACTACACATGATAAAAATATTTTAAGATTGGCAATTACATGCAATTTAATGGGTATTCTCAACACTCATTGTGATTTGATACAGAAAGTAATTGTCCCATACTTCTAGCCCAAGCTTGTCTGACTTTTACAGAGATCAGCTCTCATTAGTTCATGATTCCACAAGCTTCTGTAAGGCCTTGATGAGTCTTTTTTAATAAAGACCCTTTCCAAATTCAACACTTATTTTAAAAGCTTTAGAGTTGATTGACTTCAAGAAGTCAAAGAATTATTATAACAAAGGGCAAAATGCCCGCCGCAGGCTGTAATAAAGAATTATGAATTACAACCACTACTGATTCCCATAAGGCTATTTCAAGTCTTTACATATTCACATATTCTTCACATATTTTCAGTTTTGCCATAAACACAAAGGGCACTTAATAGTTTCTATATCTCTGTCTCTTTTCCAAATTTTAAACAGTTCTGCCAAAAGCTGAATTAAAAAGTAACAAAAAACGCAACCCTGAACCATTTAAAAATTAACTGCTTACTTTGTTGTTTTTTAGATTTGTCAGTGTCAGGAAGTAAGTTTTCAGCCTGATCTTCAAGTTTATAAACCCAGGAATTTTTTGCTGAATGTTGAGGTGTCTTTGAGCATCAGATCTAGAAGATCTTAAAGGGAAGTAATATTCATATACAGTTGTTTTGTTTTTCTGGGAGAATAAAAAAACCTCTAATGGGTGTTTTATGTACAGCCAACAGCACCACTTACTATTTGTAAACTTGGACTGTTGGAAGGTCATTTAATAAGAATTAATTTTATATCTGATTATTAATTCAGATACCACTTTCGCTTTCTTTGTTAATTGTCTTTAGTACACTTTGCATGGTAACACAGTAAGTTACTCAGTGTTCCTGAATAAAAAATGTATGTGTGTGCATATATGTGTGTGCTGCAGGGACATGGGGCCCTCATGGAAGTAACTCTGCTTTCACCAGAAAGAGAACTTGCAAACAGCAGCTCATATCACTTACATTAAATATCTATGTTCAAGATAGAATGTATAGACCTCTAAAAATGCTTATTATTTTTCCCATTTACCCAGAGAATGTGCTTAAAAGTGTAATTTAGGCTATTTTTGTTGACTAAAAATACAAATGATGGAGTTTTTCAGATAATGAGTGTTCCTGCCCTTTTCACTCCACTGCGTATGTATTGTGGGTTTTTCACAAATTCGTTAGCAAACCTTCCACAAACAATATGTTTCTCAGCTACAGACTATTGCAGTCTGATTAAAGAGCAGACTTCACATTTTTTTCTAAATCTGTTCAAGTATACTAATACCAATTAATTCATCCTTTTCTTCCTTTGGTATTCCCTGTGCAACACAAGAAACTTGGAATTATGTCTCTATGAAACCAACATTACTTTGATAAATGAAGCATTTTCTCATTAGCAAAAAGTACTCATGCATATGATAAAATCTCCAACAGGGTTAGCAACTGCTTATTAATGGCTGTTTACTTGTTGATACTGTCACTTATGTTTAAACATGAGCCAATACATTACAGTAATGGGTTTATCTGCTCCCATATTTTCCATCTCATCCATGCATATCAGATTATATTCTTATTTCTTTTACCATATGCACCACTGAAAATGGGTATCTCCTCCTATTAAATTCAGGCAACCACACCAGTGTACTAAAAGATTAAAATGAAAAAAACATATGAAATCCACATTTTTCATGTACATACATTTGCAATACATTATGGGTGCTTTTATGCTTTTCCTGTTCGTATTCTACATATATTTTCTGAGATCTGATAATACACTAAAGTGTTCAAAATTATATTGATGAATTATTCAACAACTCTCTTAACTGTGATTTATCTGAAAGCAGAAAGAATTCATCACCAGCATAGCTAAAGTAAACAGGGTCTTATGACTTTAAGGTTAAATTACTGACATAAATAAAATCCAAAATTGCTTCATATGGTGCTGTACATGTACATCAGCAGAGAAAGACACAGAGTATTTTACTGTAGGGGCTGTAAGAATGCAGAGACAGTTTCTCAGCTAAGATTATACCCTTTCTTCTTTCAGAAGGATAGTAGAACTATGTATTTAAAAACTTCCTCCAGTTGTATTTCTGACAATAAATGGTGAAATAAATTGAAATTTACAGGTATTGCTAAATGTTTCTTATAAAGCAGGTAATAAAAAAGGCAGTTTATTGAGGTTCTCTTGATGCCAGTTTTCAGCAATAAGTAAAATCCACAGCATACAGGAGTTATATATTTTTTTATTTAACTTTGCCTGGTGTGCACTTAATTTGCCCCTGAGGAACAAGTTACCAAGCAGTGAATCCAGTCATCCCTGGGGTCCTGTAACCAGGGGTACACAGTTCGGCTTTAGTCCTGTGCTTCATAATTAAGCATCCATGATGAATACACACATGAGAATGAAACACAGGATCCCATTGTGCTTCCACTTATTTGCAAACATAAAAAGTTTATTTTTAAGCTCAGCATTGTATAGAGGGTCTTTTCTTTCCCTCCTGTCACATGAAATACCAGAGAGGGATGGCCGTTTTTGTTACATGTGAACAGCATGGAAATTAAGTCCCAGGCCAAACATTTTAGGATTTGCAACAGGAAGAATGATAAAAACAAAACCCAGACAAAATTCTTCTACTGATGTAGGAATCTCTAACAACTTAATTTAATTCCATTGGCTTACTTCACACTTATGAGAGCATAAGGGAGTGTAGGGCTAGTGCATTTTTTATGCATTTTTAACCCAGTGCATATCTTTTTCTATTTTATACACTTTCCTGTGTGTTTCAAGGAAAAAAAAAATCAATCTCACAGTGACACCTACATCTGTCTGATCTAGACATAGCTTTTAGGCATCTAAGCTCTTTAGATCCTAAGTCAAACACTAGTTAGCAGTGAAAAGTCAGTATAAGAAACTATATAGCTTTTTTTCTTTTTTCTTTTTTCCCCAGCTATCTTTCCAAAGTTTTCAGAAGATTTATTGAAGCTTGATTTATCGAAGCACAATTAGTGGTGGGAAAAAAAAAAAAAAAACATTTTAAATGCAATTATTTGAAATTATTAGGACTTTTAAAGCAGCTAAGATATCATTTTTGGTTACAAGTGCCTATTTTCACAAAATAATTTTTAAAAGACATTTCTAGTTTAAAAAGCTTATATGAACTGTTTTTTCTCTGCTATATTTCTCAACTACTTGCTGAAATAATTTTAACCACATGAACTCACGTCTGTTTTCATCTCATCTCAACTCTTCTCAAACTCCCTCATCCTATAAATTTGAATAGCCTCTAACAATGGTACTTTGATTTGGGTTATTATTTTAGATACAACTGAGATATTCATCATAATAGCAGTAAGTACTGTAAAACTTTTAAAATCTTGTGAAAATCCCACTCTTTTAGGTTCAAAGGCATATTACCCCATTGCTTCTTTCATAACTTTCATCTCCAGTGCCTTGGGACACATAAGAAATACATAGTCACTTGAAGTGTTAGACTGGCAGATGTCCTAGAACAGAAAATAAGCTACTTCAATTTCTGAAATAAGCAAAAAGGAGCAAGCAACCTAAGCATTTTAGACGTTGCAAAATAGGGGATTTTACATGATCTTTCTCCTCTCCTGGAGTGCATATTGGTGCACACATTTTCCTTTCTGCCAAAGCACAGATTATTATACAACAGGAGGCTTCAGCAGCAATGAAAAACAGTTTCCTATGGTATTAGCTGCTACAATAGCATGCCTTCCATGCAAATATTTTCCTTTAAAGTTATTACTACAAAATATTAAATACACATTTAACTTTACATTCATCAGTAGTCCCATTGTCTTAATACACAGTTTTTCTAGAACTACAGACTACATTTCTTTTCTATGATTTTCATAGCCAGATGCTTCTCCTTAGTAATAAAACTGCATAAGGAGACACTAGGAAAAACAAACAAACAAATTTCTTTCTAAATGACTATGTTAAAATGCAATGCCCAAATTGACAATTGACAGAACCCCTTGTGTTTATAAGAATATACTTTCAGTAAAATATATCTCTAAGCTTATCTACTTGGTGAATACAAGCCTCTGGCAAAATCTTTTTCTAGAAAATTGGGAGCCTATTTCTGTTTTAAGGGTTTAAAATTATTTTAATAATTTTATTTCATTGACTCTCAAATGTCTGATGAAGCTGAATAATATTCCACCATTCAAAAAGTTCCATCTAGTATCAGCAGAACAAAATTTGGGAGAAAATGGACTCCTCAGTATGCAAGTAAATCTAACCAAATCATACCTTTATTATGCACACTGGTATTTTAAAGTTCTTTTTTATACATACCTATATAATTTTAATCTTCCAATCTATCAGAAAAAGTAATATCAGAGAGAGCAATGGGAACCTTCTGACACTAAACAGAAGACATGTTTTCTAAATATTTTGCTGGCTACAAATTTCAGCTTTTTCAAAAAGAAATCAAAAATCTAAATCTAACTTGGATTCTTCTATCTTCTCGGGAACATAACAAGAATGAGATAAAATAAAACCAGCAATAACCAATAGAAAACCATTAACTTGACCAGAAAGTATTTTTGTCTTCCCTAATTAAAACCCCTGAAAGCCGTAGAAATCTTAACCTTATTATTAAGCTTTTGATTTGGACGTATTCCAGAGCTTTAATAAAGGAGTTTATTTTTCTTCTAATTAAAATAATAAAATTAAACAAGAATTAGGGAAAGGAAAGAAAGAATATAAATCAAGAGTTTCCTGAAAAGATTTCTAAGAGCATTTATTTTAATGTATTGTTCTGTGACCACAACGTATAGGGTGAGGACGACAAATCAGGATCTCTAATAGAGAGACTATGCAAGTTAAACCTAAGACATTTTGTCTTCCACATTTTATTGAAAAAGCCCTTATGTCACCTTTTCCTAAGTTCACTAAGTTTACTGTATACTAACAATCCTTTCAATTTGTAGCTTCCACTGTATTTTTTCTCTTAAGTAGCAGTTACACAAAGTAGTATCACTTTAAGGTGTCTTTTTCCCAAACCCCCTTTGGTTTGGCATTTATCACCTGTAGATATAACCAGAATTTAGAGCACCAAAGTCCTGCTTTTTATGATGTAAAACTTGAAAGCCTTTATTTTAGGAGCCTCTAAACAAAGATTCAATTTGAGTATGAAGCTGTCATTTATTTTATATTGTCTTCATTGAAATTACCTGCTCTGGAGTCACTGTTCAATAACTGTGACAAGGATTCACATTGGTAAAACCATTTTAAATTAGGAAAATGTGACTCTCATTGTACGTCATGCATTAGAATGAAAGGCATGAAACATCCATATATAAAAAAGCTGGTTTTGCTGTAACAGAAGTAAAACAAAACTCAAGAATTTATGTAACAGCTGTGACGCATTTAATGCACTGTTCTATGCTGTTTAAACTTGTTTTGAAATAATGTGCAAGAGTAGATTATTATTATTCATTATTTGCCTTAAGATACTATGAAAGTTTTTTTGACTGTCTGAATAATGTTTCTGTTACTGAAAGATATCAAAGAAAAATATTAGAACCACCATCTTCCTGTATTAAACAAAGTAAACTGCTTTGAAGACTTTTTTTTTTTTTTTTTCTTATTCCTGGAGGTTATTAGTAATAATATGTAGTAAAAACCCCTACGTTTCAGAATGACAATTTCAGAAGTTTGATGGTCTTCATTAACAAGCACTAAATGAAAGCACTTCAGAAAAGAATGTAGCAGAAGGGTATATTTGCTCCATTCAGTTCAAGTCAGTGATGATTTGAAAGAGAGCTTGCTTTCTTTCTTGCATTCTTTAGCTAGGATTTGTGAAAGCAAATATGAATAACAGAGGAATGCCATTACTGTTGATTTGGAAAAGGTCTGAAAGAAGCCAAAAACACTACAAAAGGAAGCAATGCAGATCAAATTTCTGAAAGAAATATTTTTCTAACCACAGCTGGAGAGTTAACATTGAAAGCAAATGTTAAAAGCTTTGAACAGTTGTGTATCTTTACCTGGATTAAATTATACCATTGTAACAGTAAAATTAGTCAAACAAATTAATACTGTGTACCTAAACATCACTTAAAGCAGAAATAAAAGGAACACAGATGCACTTATTTTTTAAATGAAATATTTACATTTAAACTATTGTGGACAGCAATTTTTGGACAGCTCTGCTGGAGCTTTGTTTAGATTGGTTTTGGAGCCCACCCTCTTGCACACTTCCACCACTGAAAAATACAGTGTTAGTGTTCTTGGTTCTGAACTTACATCCTGGGCTGCTGGAAACAGAGTTTCAAATGGAATGAGACCAAACAGGCTAGCTCAGCTATAGCCAGCATCTATCAGGATGCTACACAGTGGTTTCAAAAAAGAAAATCACCCTGTCAACTGGCTTTCACACCTACCAGTTAGGTATTGCAGACTTCTATCTTTCAGAGACTTCATCTCCACCAAGGAAACAAAAGCCTAAAGTTAGTACTTAGGCTGTCCCTGAACTTAAAGTCTCCCTGGAACACAAGAATACTGGGCACCTCAGAGGCTGAGCCAAAAATGAGCCACCTATACATCAGCATGCAAAAGTCATGACCATAAGAGTATTTCTATAGTACTAGACTTCTCCAGGGCTTAAAGTTCATCCTTACAACTTATGCAATGCCATGCAGAACGGCCAAGTTCTTTCTGAATAAAAGAGGCCAGATGTCAAAGGTGGGAAGGGCACACAATTACCGGGTCACCAAAGCCTCTTCTCTCTCTTCTGACTCCAAAGAAACAGTCCTAAGCAAGGACTGACTGATCACCCTACTTCCAAAATGTCACCCAGGCCATTCAGTGGCAGAGGCAAGACTGGCTTTCCTGACTGCCCACATGGCTTTCTATGCAGTGCCACAGCCAAGTTATGCCAGAGACAGGACGCATAGATAGGATACTCTTCTGGCAAAGGCAGGACTCCAGACCACATATTCCTCCTTTGCCAGCTGTATAGTCTATCCACTACCTGTAATAGACTATCTCCACCCTGCCAGCCAAATGTTCAAAAGATGGCTACAACTGCATTATTTTGTGCTCTACTCCGCCCACATCACAGTAGCAAGAGATTCTTCCAAAACACCTGCAGGCTTTCTGGTGCCATATAGCTTAGTTTTTGTATTTTAAGCAGGATTATGTAAGAAAGACTTAATTGAGTTGCTCAAGGGGAGATAGCAATAGAAAAGGTGCATCACGTTTGGTATAAGCTGGGTTAGGCAGATACTGGGTGGTGATTCTTCAGAGAATATCAGTTTCCACTGAACACCAAGTCTCAGTTCAAGTGCTACTTGGCAAGCATGAACAAGAGACCCCTGAATTATTGGTTTAACTGAAGCAGTTGAAATGCTTTGCTATGATAATCCATTAGGAACAGGGTTCTACCATGCAGACCAGTATATATGTTGGCTGACAGATACATAGAAAAGAGCAATAAAAATAGGGGTCTTAAGTATTTTCATAGTGTCATTGTAAGATGAAGACTTCAGAGTATAAATTTATAGCTGTAAATTAGTTGAGACAATGTATGGAGGGTATGGTGCAATGACACCTCTGTCATAATTTATCAGCTTGGGTATTCAGAGTCAGGTGAATTGTCTATTATCCACTCTGGCTGATTGGGACTTAGCAGATCAAGGGTTCCCCTTGTTGGCTTTTCATGCTCTACACTGTGTAAGCTAAATTAACACTACATACAATTCTCATATTTTAATTGCAACTGACCGATAAATTTGACAAAATATATGTTCTAGCATGCATAAAACTCAGCAAGATTAAACAGAGAACTTCCACCATCTTCAAACCAACCAGTATTTCACCCATTAAAAAAACCCAACAGTAAATACCTGTGATCTTTTGTTACTTAATGTACACACCTATAGGAAGTGTTGCAGACTTTATGTATCTTGCAGCAGAGGAAGAACAATTAAATGCTCCTTCAAATTCATGCTATAGCCTGCTGCTGACAATTCAGATTTAAAAAGATCTTGCTCATTCAAGCTGAGAATTCAATAGAGGGCCAACTGTGATATTTGGTATGACATTTCTCTGCAAATCATAATGTCCTGTAAATGATACTGTATACTGGCCTTCAAAAATAGCACGGCTTTTCTGCCTGTTCAAAGAGGCTCACAAAACTCAGGTGACCTTTCAATCCCCAGCAAGAGGGGACAAGCAGTAGAGCTATTAGTGTTATCAAAAAACTATGTTCTTTTATGCCAGCAATAACAGTAAGGGTATTATCCATCTTATACACAAGCAGGGGATTCTGGCCTCTTGGATGATTTTGCAAGGAAATTTAATCTACTGTAGTCATTCAGCTTTTTTACATCATAATTTCTTAATAAAACAACCAACATTTAGAAGAAAGAATGCATGAGTTAGTTAGACACTCCACATGATTTAGCAGCTAGGAAAGCAGCTTTAATTTAATTTCCACAAGTAACTTGGTATCTCTAAAGCTGTGATTACCTATCTTAGTTGCTTAAATATGAGAAACATTAAAGAATTTTGGGTAATTTTAAGAAACCCCTATCTTGGGATTTTTAACAATGCAAAATCTAAAGGACATGCCAGACATTATAATCCACTGCTGCACATTAATGACCTCATGTCAGAGAGATGTATATATATAGCATAAATACTTGCTCCCATAGGTGATGTCTCAAGCTATGTCTGATCAGGGAATTTGAGAATGTTTCCCTGTTTTGCATTTGGCTCCATGGCCCTGCCAAACTCCCTATCACGACAAAACCTGAATGCACAAAATAATTTGTTACTTTGCATCAAAAGCAAACCAAATACACAGGTCAGGCAAGATCTGTAGCAATGCATGGACTAGAACCCCTGAGCATGCATGGTGTGTCCCAGAAGAAAAGTCTATACACAGTTTTGAAAGATTAGTAGGAAGCCGAAGAAAACGTGTTCAGTTTGTAATGTCTGAAGTGCTTGCCAAAAGTGAGTTTCCTCAATATCGACTTGTCACAAAAATCAGCCTCTCAGAATGGGACTCCATGTCAGAAAAGTCACACAAGGAAAGATTTGGGCATCAACATTTGAAAAATTCTTCAATGTCAAATATATAGTCCATGAAAAAAAAAAAAAAAGAAAGTAATAAAACTGGAACAGTGGCATCATGATTGGTACATCTTTAAATTCAGTGAGTTAACCTAATTTAATTTTACCCGTTCTGTAACATACAAAGTGAATGAATCTCTTAATCAGTGAAATATAATATTAAAGAAAAATAGAAAATCTCATAATAACCCAGTATAGCATATGGATCAACTTCAAAAACCACAATTCTGAGTCCCCAGGATTTCCGAATTCAAAACCACATGAGTTTCAACTTTCGAGTCATAATATTATTTCACTCTGCTGAAATATTGAGCATATCTCAGAGACAGCATAGAAGAAGGAAAAAGAAACTACCAGGCATGAGCAGGAAGTGCTACCACTCTGCACAACATATAACATTTTAAATTTGCTATCTTCTGTACATGTCAAATGGCACAATGCCTGCAGATTTAGAAATTAGAGCCTCTATTGGCAATTTTGTTTAATTTTTACTCCTTGTTTCTAGTTATATCTTCTGTCATTGTAACCTTGCAACCCTGTACATTGTAACTGTATCTCAAGTTATACAGTTACTATCAACTTCAGCGCGTTAAGAAGGAAAAAGCTGTTTTGTCTTTGATTGGCCTCTGAAAGATTTTTTAATTAGTCGCTTATCTACATGCATTCTTTATAAATATGCATTATTCAGTATCGAATTTGGACCAAAAGAATTTTCATGGATCACATTTATAGCAGTTCAGAGAAAATTACTTTGTCAGAGGCACCACTGACAACATTCCTGCAAAAGTTATTTTCGCTGAGCAAGTGGTTAGAAACGTCAAAAACATCTGCTCAAAATAGTGACTTGTGTATTCCCAGTACCAGGATAAAACTAACAGAAAACTAGGAATAATTTACTTAAAAATCTAAGGCACATTTACGGAGCTTTAGTCAAATCAATATTATTGCCAGAACAAATATTCTGGATGCATTGGTTTAGAAATTTGTTTCACTGCAAAGCTTTGTTGGAAGATTTCTAGCTACAGGCTACCTCATTTATTTGCAGGAAAATACCAGGTTTTCCCCTGCTAAATTAAAAGAGGGGAGAATAAGGGTTTTTCCATTCAGAACATTCAGAGAATTGACTGATGGTTCCAAAGATGAGTGCCTTTGAAATTTTACTTCCATTTTGCTTAATTTGGTATGGCTGGTGAGAAATCTGAATAAAGCCATGAAAAGCTTCCAGGAAAATCTGTAATGCTTCATTAGGTGACATTTTCAAGTTTGTAAGTGAGAGTTTTAAACCTCTTATTTCCCTTTTTTCCCTTTTGTTATCATACTGTTGTCAAAAAAATGGGATGTATCCATCTCCTAAACCTCCTAAGGAATCCTAGCTATTTGCTGAGCATGCGCAGCAGTACACAGACTTTTGTCTTGTGTTGTCCATGGCTACCTCCCTTCATTTACACACATAGCAATATACTTTAGGTTTACATACACTATAAAGGTCTTTGATAGCATCAACGAAGTGCACAAGATGTGATGAGACAGATAGTCAATATAACATATAACTCAGTGACCCTTTGTAACTGGCGCATGTGGCCTTACAGTCTTTTTTTCCATTAAGCATCTCTCCTATAGAAGTCTGACAGATCACCAGCTGAGCAGTTCAGTTTTGATGCTTTTTTTCATTTCTGACCTGGGACTTTCAGTGAATTTTAGCTTGGACCCATAGAGCTCTGCTATTTGAGTCCAAGTGCAGATTCAGTGGAATGACTAAGCATGGTGTTTCAGTAGTTATCCTGAGGACATTTCTGCACTATGCAATGGGTTATGGTGCATGATCTTATACTCCAGCATTATCTAAGCTTCTTCCAAAACTGGAAGTGTGTGCTCAGTTCACCATACTGAATTTGGCTGCTTTGCTTCTAGAACAGAGGCTGTCATATTTCCATGGCATCATACCATCCTGAAGACACCTACTGCTCTGTTGTGAGTTGTCTGGGCTCACGGGTTTCTCTACAGCTATTAGAACCCTTAGAGACCACTATTTCTCATTCACAATGTGCTCTGGCTCTGTGAAAACACTTTGATGGAGCAGTTGTATCTTTCAGACATTGCTAGGCAAAACAGCTGAACACAGGGGTGTGTGGAAAAAAGTGCTGGAAAAGTTCAGCATCATAGTCTGAACCAATTACTATCTCTTGCAGCACTCCTGCTTTTTGCATTATGTTCTGTTGATCATAGGTATCTAGAATAACATTTACACAGAGGCACAGAAGCTGGGAAGGCATATCACAGAATCATAGAATGGTTTGTGTTGGAAGGGACCATCTAGTACCAACTCTCCTGCCATGGGGAAACAATATATCAAATCCTATGCATATCTAGTCTCTGTGTGTGGGCATGGAAGGTTGTCAATATTTCACTGGTTTTATATAACTGACCCCACTGCTTCTATCACCAATTTTTCATCAGTGAAGGTATTCTTCATTTTGTTTATTTTTTCTTTGGAAAAAGAAAAGTTAGCTTATAACAGCCCATGCTCCCCAGGTACCAGTTGATAGAGCAACTAAACGACTTCAGAGTAGCTTCCATAAGCTTCATTTTCTGCCAACTTGTTAGATAGGGCTACAACAACTTATAAATTACCATTTTTTCCTATAACAAGAGAAAGAATAACCAGCCTTTTTTTTTCTGAGGATTAGGAGAAATACAGCTTTTAAAAGTGGACCAGTTAAGTAGTAGCTGACCTTTTTCCCTATAAATTGCACAGTAAAGAAAGAGTTCACCTCTCCACAACAATCTTCTTCAAATACTTCACTCAGAGTTTTGGGATTACAAGCTACTAGAATGTGTCCTCCTCAGTTTTCTTTGTGAAAATGTAAAAGCCCTTTGTTTTATACACTTACTTTTCTCTGCCTTTGCTTTGGGTGGGGACAAGAGAAGGAAGCAAGAAGGGATGGAGCTGTTTAGTGTTAATATCACAGTTTCTGCCTTAGTGTTGGCTTCTGCACTTGAACTCAAAGTGTCCAGCGTCTTCCACAATGCTCTTCAAAGCTCAGATTACTAATAAGCAGATAATACTGCTTCTTTCCAAGAGAAGGGTCTTTGTGTGCCACGTTGCAAAGTGACAGACCTACCTTGTTTTCTCAGTTGCTGGGCATCAAATTGGTTTGTGCTGTCTCAGCATATGGCAGCTGCCTTCACAGGTTTTGTGTGGAGCCTGCGGCTAGCACCTCACATGCCCTGCCTTCTCTACCCCAATAAGATGGTCTGTAGACCCAACTCAAGACCAAACTGCATACAGGGGCTTGCTTTGCTTGATAGAGGTTAAGCTTTTCTCTCACTTCAGCCCCAGACTGCTTTCTTCTCTGGACCAACATCCTAACTGAGGGTATTTCTGCAGTGAATCTCCAAATATCTCCACTTCCTGCCTTTGGTTTGGGTGAAGAGAGTGTACACGCTGAACTCCTTGCAGATAAAATGAAATTGGCAGTACCTTCAATGCGCTAGTCCAAACATTCAGTCCAAAGGCCCAGACTATAGCTATGTCAAAGCAGAACTTCAAAATTGTGTGCAGTACAGCCATCACGCTGCAGCACAGGCAGATGAGTTTGTGTTACACCATCTCTATGGCCAATATAGGTACAGCCTTCTTTTACTAATCCTGGATCCAGCCCTACTTGGTTTGTTACCCAGGATTCAATATGACACTTGCAGATACAGTCACCTGGCTCCTCATTTTTAATCATCTACAACCTGTTGTCAGGGTATTAGATCCTTACTTAAAAGCATATCACTTGTTCTTAATTTTTTGTGGCATTCTACATTCCATAATATAGTTTCTTTTGCTTGAACTGTCTGAAAAATCACGATATGTCAAATACTTTGCCAGTAATTAAAAAATAAAGTTTCCTTCTACTGGTTCCCACCTTGGTTTAAGCAGTGTTTCTCCCTGATCAGGTATCAGCAGCCTCAAGTTTCCCTCAAAGTTTCAGTGGGACCAGACTCAGAAGTGTTTCCATTTTCACAGTTCACACCAGATGACACTCAGCAGCTACTTGAGACAGACACCTTACTCCTTCCCAGGATGCTGGAAAGGAGTGGGTTGGCACTGTTCCAGGAGATCTGAGGAATGTTGAATCCTTTTTGCCATGCAGCCCCACAAAAGGGGCAGTGAACCAGCAGTTCTGGGTTTGAGAGAGTGGTGAAAAAGGAACCATTGCTACCTTCCTGATAAGATTTCTTTCCTTGATGAAAAGCATCAAAATAAGTTTGAACCTCTACAGTGTAATTTAGGGAGGAAACCAAACAAAAAATATTAGATTTGGGAGTGGTGGAAGATGTTTACAACCATCACTCACCCAAATAAAGGATCTGAGCCTTAAATTTTACCAAACTAGGTGATGACAATGCCTCAGTTGAGAGGGTGCGAATGCCTGTCATGGGAGCCACAAGTCACCACACCTCACTAGTGTCACAAGATGCCGAACATGACAGCATTGGCAGACATGCTGCCGCTCTGACAATGCACTGAAAGAAATGGGTCTCCTGAAAGAAAAGGCTGATGGTGACTGCTGCATGCCAGACTCAGACTCCATCCACAGAGGCAGCACTGCATAAAGCCACAAACTATGGACGGATCATCTGCCCTCACAATGGACAAAATACTGATTAACAGCTTCAGTTTTTTCAGCCTGAAGCTCAATTGGGCTAGTCTTCAAAGGCAGAAATATGACAGCCTAAAAATAGCTGTCAAAAGCACAAGCTCAAGCCAGCACAGTGTCTGGAGTTATTCAGACTGTGAATGGTGTTGTGAGAGTCTAGGGAATTATAGAGCTAATTTTCTTAAGGCATTCCCCCAAAGGCAAGCAGTAAAACTCCTGAGATAGGAAATGAAAACATCAAATTGGAACCTAATCACTTCAGCAGTTTGAGAAGAGATTAATACCTTGACTTTCATTTTACAATTTGCACTTGAATAAAAAGAAGATGAATTACACATCTGTGTGACAAGAATAGATTCAGACAGTATAAGAAAAGCAGAAAGAGTCAGTTCTGTGAGTTTCTTACCTATTTTTTCTTTCCTTATTTACAGTGACATATTGATTACAATACCAAAGCAAGAGCTGACATGCTTAGCTTTAGTAGCATAATGACAAAGTTTCCTCAGTTCATGTATCAACTTTTCTACAGCAATGTGTTTTATAGAAGAGACTGCAGCACGTCAGTTATTATTGCTGACTGAATTGCACCACCCCCCCCCAACAAACATGTCTGTACTACACGCTAGAAGAATTTAGAAAGTCTTTTTCTGTTAGTGTAGTAAGGACATGAGAAGTAAACCATAGGTTGCCAGCAGCTCTCCTTTTAGGGTTTCACCCAGCCTTATCCAAATTCTCCAGTGTTTGCTTCCTCTTGCTTTATTAACCCAAGAAAGTTGCATATAATGCATCAGTTCACAAGCTTGAGCTAGCCAGCAATGTGCTGACAACTCATTCTGTGGCCAAACACAGCATTAGCTCTTTATTCTGCAGCAGGTCAAGCCTTCCCCTTGCAGCCATATCTGCAGTCTTCAGGATCATTTGCAACGACACAAG
Source organism: Forpus xanthops (assembly GCA_032466535.1). Classification (NCBI taxonomy): domain Eukaryota; kingdom Metazoa; phylum Chordata; class Aves; order Psittaciformes; family Psittacidae; genus Forpus; species Forpus xanthops. The sequence goes on along the minus strand of JASSUY010031716.1, from coordinate 57,428 downwards.
CTCTGGCTCGCACTTCTGCCACTTCTGCCCTTCTCATGCTCTGACCTTGGGGCTCTCCACGTTGTCCACTGTCCTAAAATACTCTCTGTGTCCAGATTTCCCTACTTCAACAAGCATCATCAAACATTGCAGTGAAACCCCAAGATGATAGTGCTGTTTCTGCTCTACTTCAGAAAATTTCAGGAGCTGCAGAAACAAACAAGGGCCTGAAAGACTCTGCCTTATATTACTGTTGAGTTCAGAGTGACCACCATTAATCCACAGAAAAATGGTACAAATCTCTTGCAATAAGAAAAAAGGTTGGAGGAAACAGCAGCTTTGCAAAAATTTAAACCTGTGTTTAATTTTCTAACACAGAGAGTTTAGGAATCTAATTCCTCTAATTAATGCCTACACACACAGTACCATGTCCTGAGTTCCATCCAACACAAACATTGGTTTTCCATTAAGGGAGAAACCTGTGATATCTCCCACAGCAAGAAGGCCAAGCACAGGGAAGGGATGCGCACTATCCAGACAATGTAGTGTATATGAGACAACATCTCTTTCTCTCCCGTGAGAAATGTGGATACTTTTATTAGGTAGGTTTTAATCCAGGTCAAGAATGGGGAAACAATGGTGTATTGGCCAGATATAGTCTGCAAATTAATTTCATATAACCTCTGACATATATCTTTTCCACTTTATATATTATGCCTGTGAAAAAAACTATACAGCTTTCAGCTAAATAAACAAAAAACAGATTGATTAATAAAAGTGTCCAGTTGGTTTAGGTTTGTCCCTATCTTCTCAATTGATAGTGCCTCGTTATTTCTCTTAATTTTTCTTCTGTGCTCTCATTACTTGTTTACACCACATTTTTACTCTCTGTATTTTCATTCTAAGCTGTATGTGAATCCAAATATATTTATTCCCAATTTATTGAAAACATTAAAAATGCTTATGTAAATTCTCTACATATGAAATCAACTTGCTACTTATAACACTAAACACTGAATATAACTATCTTTACAAAGTTCTAAAACCAGTTGTTTTATCTTACAACATTAATTTTTCACTGACATTATTCCTCTTTAAAAAGCAAGGTAACTATAAATAAACTGGTCGATATCTTAAAAGGGAACACTATTAGAGCTAGCTATGGAGTGCTTGGTTTTTAAATCCTGAGGCTATACAGCAGTAAGTCCCTTATTAGAGTTGTGAATGGCATGGAACTCCAAAGATCTATTCTATGTTTGCATTTTTAATTCTTTATGCACTTGTTTGCATGTTATTAGAAAAAGCTCCTTTCAGCTATTGTAGTCTGGCTATAGAGATGTGTATTTATAGTGCTAGTTAATCAGTTACTGGGTCTAGGTGCAAGGGACCAGATAATAAATCTAAAGGTCTGATTTCTTCTGCTAGCTTTGTTACTTATGACTTTGGGCAAATTATTTCAGTCATCTTTATGTACATATGTATCATGATCTGTGACTGCCTGATACCAGAATTTAACTAATACCACATTAAATATTTGAATAATGCTTAGTATAACAACTAATGGGAGGTTTCACCCTGAGATTTCTAATACTGTTGTAATGTAAAGAGATCAGAATTGAACTGAATATGTGTATTTTTTTTTCAGCTATGGAAAAAAAATGCATTTGCATTGTATCCAGAACAATACCCTACCACCACTTTGCATGTTAAAAGACTGTCTCCTTAACACTGTGATTTATTTAGAAAGGAAGCAAATGTTCTGGATAAGAAACTCACTCTTCATAAATATTAACAGTATTAACTATCAGACAAAATAAACCCATGGTGTTGAAAGTGAACCTTACATTAAGGTCAAAGCCATCCCTCTGGCTATTGCTTGCAAAACATGCAAGACAAAGGAGTTGTACACTTGTGGCTTTTTTTCTACCCTACTTCTCTCTTTGTCTTTTCAAAGGATTTAACTACCTTAGGCTCAAAACATGTACTTGTAGATGAGTTTACTTTCCCAGGTGGCTTTCCAGCCTTTCCAGTAGGAGAAACACTCTCTTCGATGCATACAAACCATCGTTTCAGTCTAAAGAAAAACATTGGCTAAGTGTTGTCAGTTTTATGATGCTGTTTATTACTGCCTATATTATCACAGTTTGAGGCAAGGATTACTCAGCATTTACTCACAGGTAACCCACCCAGATCACTGCTAGACCAAATGAGGACAGCACTAGGTTATGCTAATTTAACCATTTTAGTTCCAATACTAACGTCATGAAAAAAAATAAACAGTGAGACTAACATGTCATTAAAAAACAAATAGGTTTCTTTTTGCTCGCATTACTTCATCTCAAATCATGAGATGAAAGGTAAGGAATCCAACTTACCAAGCTCCTTCATAAGTACATGGCAACTGGGAACACCAAGCAAATCATTATTTTCTCCAGTGACTGCAGATTCCGGGTCACTTCACACATCAGCCCTCAGCAACTCAGTTCAGTGAAATTAAACTGAGAATTTATAAAAACACAGAAATGTCATACACTGAGATCTGCTCAACCATGGCAAGCACATTTCTATAAGCCTCTTACTAAATGTAATAGAAATAGGAACTTTATTTTTTCAGCACTGTTAAACTTACAACCTGAGTTGTCATATAACTTAGGAAGTAATGGATCCGAGATATTAAGACACAAATATTCTGAGGACCTTTCTCTAGTTTCCAGGACATATATTGCTAAACAGGTCACACACCACCCCTGTGGCTTCTCAGGTAGTGTCATTGAGCACATCATGGGACGTGTGTCATGAATATCTGCCTAGTTTGTGACCTCAGTCACAAAAAAGAACTAAAACCCAAGCGAGCTAGTTTTACAAACACTCCCACAAGTGCCACAATACACAAATCACTAGAAGATTGAACTTGACCTGTAAGTGACAAAGAAACAGAGATTTGGCATGTGCAGAATATAACATGCTGAAAAAGATAAAGAGCAACCCCTAAGTGGGATTGGGGAAACAGACATGGACCAGTCCTACCCATCATCATGGAAGAAAATGCAGCACTTAGCATCTCTACAATATTTCTTCCAAAAATGCCTCAGTTTTTTTTTAATAACTGGGATGAATACATTATTCATGAAGTCACTGGAATACTTTCCTAGTACAAAGTCCTCTGAGCAAGCAAGACATCTTGCACTGAATAGCTTAGGGGGGCTTATCTGGAGGATGGGGGGCAAGGAGGGATAAAGAAAATTAGTAACTCCAGCAGTCCCCTTCAATCATCTCCTAAAAAGGTCAAAGTGCAACTGCCCTCAAATATCCAGGCCATGTTTAGCCTGAATTCCTCACATTTGCAGAATTCCAGACACAATTAGGAGATCAGTAGTGACAAGGAAAAGCACTGACCACGTGCAATATAAAGAGTAGTTATCAAAACCGTTGCCAAGTTTATGTCCCATGGATGCATACTTTCTTAAGTGAAATGATTCTGATAAGCAAAGCCCTGCTAGCTAAGGAAACCAAAGGAAGGGAGTCCTTTGGTGAGGAACGTTATCTCCATTGAACTGCCAGAAGGTTCAGGAGATTCCAAAAGGCTGAAGTCATCTGAGCTAAGAGAAGTCTTCAGCATGAGAATGACACCTTTATTATCACCGATTTCCAGCCTGTGAGGAAACAACCATACCATTTAAAGAGATATCTGTACTTCTCCTAGGCTTTTCTCTTCTCTTACTCCTTCACTAAAACGTGTTATCAAACAAAACATAAACAAAACCCAATTTAGACTAGAAAAATCTTTTTTTCTTCAAAAAAGGAACCGTCAGAATTTCAAACACCTTATGACTGCAGATGAGAACATGAAGAGAACATTTCACTGTATGTGGTAACAGAATTTTTTAATTTAAAGCATGTAGCAGTTCCATGAAGAAAATTCTTTCTGACATAGGTTAAAATGGTTACAGAATCCTGCAAAACCAGTAACAGCCATATGCATACTGATGTGACAGGAGGCAAGCTGTCACCAGCTGGAAGTTTCACTTGAAAATAAGTGGATTCATACTCTCAAATTAATATATGTGGAGATCATTCATTGAATGCACTCAACTTTTATATGCTATGCCAAAGAACTGATTTTCTTAATTGACATAAGTACCAGCTGACACATAGTAACATATTAAGATGCTGGCTAAAATCCATATTTTGCGTCTTGAAAAGGCCATTGAATTAATCATGAAAGATACAAAGAAAGGGCCTGAGGTATAAAAAATCTCTCCCAGAGGCAGACATAAAGGCAGAGCTTAGCAAGGGGAAGACTGACAGGTGACATGGCTGCAGCACAGATACCTCAGAGGGAAAAATAACAGACTCATTAATCAAAGAGCATAATCCTCAGTGGTCAGAAGCTGATGCCAGATAAATTAAAAGTAATTGTTTGTTTGGACTTTGTCAATCATCGAAAAAAAGCTATCAAAGCAAACCTTGTTTAATTTCAGATCAAAACCGGATGCCTTTTTGGAAAGTATGTTTAACTTAAACAGGAAGCACCGAGTTCAACATGGATAACGGGATGAAGTGTAGCAGCTTGTGAAATACAGAGAGCAGACCACATTATCGCCTTCCAGCTTTAGGTTTTATGAATCCCAGAGATTTTTGCTGGACTTCAGTCATATGCTGCCATCAACAGCTCTTACACATTCCACAAGGCTGTCTGGAACTCCACTTACACATCATGCTGCACTACACATTCTTTGCATGAACTTTTCCTCAGCCTGTATCAGAGGCAACTTGTTAGCTTGCTAAAAATCCATTTGAAGAAGTTTAGTAAAAAATAAAGACAAATAAATCAGATGTGAACCCTATGGCTCAGAACCTAATTTTCAAAATATGTGTAAGTTGGTGACATGAAAATCAATTTCCTCTGGAATGTACTTTTCCTCAGCAAGGGTTATTTCAATGCCAATGTGTTCTCTCACATCACTGGGTTTGGCTGTGATACTATTAAATGGAAGTGTAAAGATATTTTTTTCTTCCACAAAGGATAAACTCCTTCATTTTCTGAAGTCACTGAGTAGGAGTTAAGGTCTGGGAGGTTCTAATAGCATTAATATGTATATTTTGGAAGAAACAAGGCCTGAAATTTTCAACATAAAAAGCAGGGAATATTAGATTACAGTGATTGAGAAAAGCAGTTGGGAGAAGATTCCATCAAAGACTTGAAAAACACAATTGCACTGAAGCTAAGGTTGTAAGTGCAGTTCTGAGAAGCAATGAACCAAACAAAATAGCCAAAACAGCCAACTATCTGTACTTTCAAGGAAGGTGGAGGGAAAGAAAGCTTCATCCCTACAGTGGCCTACTGAAAAAGGGGGCCACTGAGTGCAAGACAATCCCTTTTCCTCACTTTTGGGGCGGGTAGATGGGACACAGAGAGAATGGCAGCAGCAGAGCCCCCCAGCATGGCTGTGCCCCACCCACACTAGCCCAAGACAGTTTGTGCTGACTGCATTTTCTGGTGGTGCTGTGTGGTGCCTCTTACAGTTACATACTCTTAATCAAATGTCTGTGATGCCACTCTTCAGACCTGGCCACAATAGGAGGGAGTGAGGAAAAAAAAAAAAGAAGAAATAAGAAAAGAAGGGAAAAATGGGAGGGAAAGGAATATTTGAGGAGAAACCTTTCCTTTCTCCTTGAGCCCACAAATCTTCAGGACCACCCTGGATATAAGTGAAAACATACCAAAAAGGAACGAGGAAATGCTTTTCACAGAGTAGTTGTGTTTTACCTCTCAGCTTTAGAAATGCCAAGCTGCCATTTTCAGAACTTATATCAGAACATAGCTTATTACTATTACCATTAGTCACAAGTCATTTTCTATTAGTAATCCATTTGAAAAAAATCATGGCAGAAATCAGCTCTTGGAAAACATCATTAGTCGTATTCAAACCCTATGGCAAGCTTTTTTCATCCCATTCTGAATCCTAGTTAGTAAACAGATCCATATATCTATTTTGACAGTGTCATCAGATTAAGCCCTGGCTTTGGGGACAAAGTTAGGGGAATTGATCAGGGCAAGAAACAACTTTAAAGGAATGACAGAAGCTTAAATTTAAAAAAAAATATATATATATAAGTCTGAAGTGAAAGGAAGCATTAACAGTTCAGAGAAAAATAATTATAACCCCCCCCCCCCAACTTCTTTTCTCTATATCCAGCAGCATTTGATTTCTGCAGGAGTGAAGGCTCTTTCATATTGCATGTGGGGAAAAAATTCCCTTCACAATTACACAAATATGAAGGATTTTATTTTTTTTTTAATGCCAAATCCAATATAGAAAATCAATCAACTTCTTTCATGCATCTGAGAGGGAAAATCCTAAACATAAGTTTCCTTTGGCTGAGGACAAGGAAGGAGCCTGGGCTTCACAGCAGTAGGAGTACACCACCTGCAACCTGAGTGCATATTCTTCATGAGCCACACATGTGGGAGTAAAATACATGCACATCCTACACCTTTTTTCAGTGGCAAAGGGCAACATGACATTTTCTGTTCTAAAAGATCAGTGGGAGCTTTTATAAAGAGTAGCCTCCTGTTAGGAAAAAGAAAGAAAACAAACAACAAACCCAAAACCAAACCCAGAAATATTACAAGAAAAACATTCTAGACCAGAGAACTTGCTCTTTTTTGTGCCATGAAGTATAGGTAAACTAGAAATTTTCACACACTTGTATCTGCCTTCATATGCTTTTCTAGGGAAACTCCAAGTCAAGAACAAGAAATGAAATGGAAACGTTTGGACTATGCCTACAGCAATAAATGACACAAGGGGATGCTCCCAGGCACTACAATTTGGCTCTGTGTATCATTCACTTCTGGTATAGATTTGACTTACACTACAGGGAACACTCTCAGAATATTTCCAGGCACAATTTGGAAGTTAACTTGGGTCCATTGTTAATAGGTGGTCTGCATGACTGTTTTGGAGGCTGAGTTTAATAGCATAGCTATGAGCTGCTCCACATATATCGGCCTCAGGGCCAGCTAATGATCTGGGCCTGTTGAGTTTACTAGTCTAGACTAAGTGCCAGACGGATGCGATTGCTAAACCAAAGCACACTCTGCAAGCATCAGTACTAGAGCTGCTCTTACTTTAATCAGAAGATGATAGTCTCCATGCTGAGTTATGTTAAGCTCTTACCCCCATCTCTCTCATGCAATCACAGTGGCTCCCACATCTCCTAGGAAGAGGAAGAAGGAGAAAGCTCACTTCTCTGGTCCACGCCCATGAACCCCACATGTATCCCAAGTGACCCCTTGGCCAGCAGTTGGCCAGCTTTGCTCTTCCCCTTATTCCAAGCAGCAGAAAGCACAACAGGAGTAACTCACAGCTTAAATAAAAGAAGTTACATATGCTGTGGGAGTAATTATAGTTTGAGAACACACATTTCATTTTACTTTTTATACTGATGTTGGAAATTATGCAACAGCCCTCTTTATTAAATTTATTATACTTTGGTTGATGAAGCAAATGCCTGTGGAAGTCATGAAATGCCACATTGAGATTTCTGTGCAAACAGAATATATCTACATCTCTGATGTAAGTTTCTTCCTAAACCAGTTTTTCTTTCCCTTTCAATTCCTTACTGCCAAATAAATGTATTTCCAGCTGCATCTGTGGGAAACAAAGTGTCATGCAATGACCAGTTAGGAAATGCACACCTGTCATAAACTAAAGAGCATCTCATGGGATATATTGTATTCCATTCCCAACTTACTAAGAAAGGATACAATGGAAAAAAATAGATTGGTGTCAACTACCAGATGTTTTCAAGCCTCTTTAATTAGGTAAAAATTAAACAACTGCTATGTTCAATATTATAGATATTTTGCAGATGTGTAATTCACATAAACACACAGAGTCTGATTTTCATTTAGTTTGAGGCCTCTTTACACTGCTTTGGCATCACAACATCTCTTAATACTGGTGTAAGTTATTAATATTTGCATTTCAAGTTCTTTTTACGCTAAGAGAATATAAGAATCAATTTCACATAAGCATATTGAGATTAGACCTATAGTATGTTTGGGGAGATTTTAGCAAGGAGTCTTGAGGACACCAGAAAGAAAAAGAAGTCTTTTACTCTAAGTATTTATATTCCATGTAAACCAACTCTGCTGAGAATTAGTTAGGTTCAATTCACTTGTACTGTAGATCTTTGCAAATATCATTGCATGCTTAATTGTAACTGTGATTAATTTGTTCATGAGGAGCACAAAATGCTGAGCTATTTTCCTTACCTCTTCAGCCCTTTTCCTCAGGCTCTGCACAAACCCTTAGGTTGTAAAAAATTCAGGAAAAAGAATAATCAAACAAACCCTGCTTCTACCAAAACAACAGCAGTTTCCCATCTTCCAGATTAAAATAAGAGTAAAATTTTTTTAGGTAAGGTAAAACTTTTGTATAATATTTAAGACTAAGTGAATAGTGAATATTTAGGACTAAGTGAACTGCTCATTCTACTCCTAACAACAAAGGGGGAGAAAAACCAAGTTTACTTGTTCTTTCATAACAAGAAGTCTGGTTTAGCTAGCTGTTCACAAATGTCATTAAGTAACTTACAGATGAAGAGCCCTAAGGTGAAGGATACTTTGGAAGGTACATATAATTCTACTTAAAGAGACTGAATATATCTTATTTGTACTCTCACCCAAAATAATAATAACTCTCTACAGCCAAAAGCACATTTTTAACCCAAATAATTAAGTATTTCTTTTAAAGAAAGAACTTCCATTCTATGAAAAACTAAAGGCAGGAACATGATCAACAATATTTACCAATATCTGTCCCCAGCTATTTCAAACAAGCTCTTCTCCTGCTCCTCAGTCTTGAATGTCTGTATTAGTATTGTGACAGCAATGCAGTCCCTCCACTAAGGACTCTGCTGCTGGAAAGAAAAACCTGATATAGCATATGCTGAAAAAGAAAATTATTCTTACTGCAGAAGATTAGACAAACCTGCATTCACATTGTATCATTTTGCTCTTGGAGAAGACCGAAACATGGTTATCAATAAATCTTATTTCTTTCTCAGCATTCTTGAATCATTATTTGTCTTTTAGCCATCTGGTCTAACTGTTAATTCTTCTTAAAGATGGGAAGGCATCCTGTGTGCTTACAGTACCCATCACTTCTGGTAAGGACTGTTGTTATTATAGGCTGTAGCTGTCTAAATGGTATTGCACTACTTGAAAGCATTTTTCCAAAAACCTAACATGAGAGCATGTGATAATCCTGGTTAAAATGTGCTTTTTTTTTGCTATGTTTCAAACTGCTCACAAAAAAGGAATTGGGAAGTGAGTATTGGTCAAACTTGCACATTCAGCTATATTTGGAAGAGTTTTGTAAACTTCAGAGCAGCCTGGTCTAGATTTCTTTTTTCATTTCATGTTCATTTTATTAATAAATTTAAAATTACAAGGAGGGATTAGTTTTTAACACCTTCAGTGTGTGAAGCATGAGGATGAAGGCCAACACCTGGTCATGGACAGCATATGCAGAACCTCAAATATGGGCTGACAGGTGAAAGAAAGCCCAGGAGACATCAACAGTTGGGTTATAAACACCAACCCAGTCATCCAAGATACTGTGTAACGTCCATGTTACCCTAGAAATTAGTTGCATGTCCTATCTTATTTCATGTAGTCTAACCTGCAGGACCTCTAAGGAACATCTCTGTCCTCCTTTTGCTCATTTCTGTCTCCATGTTAATCTGCATTCTCAATACTTTTATAACTTTTCTGTATCTTTTCTTTGTTTACGAATTATGTCTCTATTTCTCTATTGTTATACAAATTTTTCAAGATTTTGTTCTACTACTTATTAACCCACCTTTTTCTTCAATTCACCCTTCTTTGCAAAAGTACAAGGATACTTCCATGGCATGATGTAGTGTTAACCAGATACATTTGAGCAGGCTCTGGACTAGACAGTTGGTGTCTGGATGCATTAGCACGCATTACCATGTTTGACTTCATTTGCTAATCTGCGCAACAGAGAACCATCAGAGTAACTCTGCTGCTTGTAGTACCCATGCCATGCTAGTGCAAACATTGCTGCACATCACTGCATTAGCACACACTGAATACACCTGACTTAAATTCTCAGCACAAGGATCACCCACATATTTTCTTGAAACAATAAAAGTTTTCCAACTTGTTTAGGCATGAAAAAAGCTGTAAGGTTGTGATACAGGTCAAAGGATCAAAACAAAATACATGGGTATCTTTCCTTCTAGATCTTTATGCAACACCAGCTCTGAACAATTCAATACAGATGACAAATGGGACATATCTTTCACAACTTTTTAATCAGTGGATTATTGTGAAGAGGGCACAAGACAGATAGCCATGTGCTTCCATGTGTACCTTTTAGCAGAGCCCAGCAGTTAGCTAAAATGTGTTACTGAGATCTTGCCCTAGGAGATGTGATCAAAGTGATCACAGAAGTGGTGGTAAGGGGCTGACGTATCACCATCCACACCAGGGAGCATGCTGAGCACCCCCACTTCATGGGCTCCCAAAGAATGCTTCCAACATGGCTCTACTCCTGCCCAATTGTGCTTCACAAGACCTATCTGAAGACAGATGCTGCATGAGGAGTCGCACATTATAAGGACCAGACTGAAATATACAGCTCCTTCACATAAAGTTGGAGTATTTTCCTTCATTTTCTACTTGGCCAGCAAAGCTAAATTTGTGTCAGCCTGGCAGACAGAGGAACAACTGGTCTGGAGCTGCTGGAAGCTCCTCATAAGAATCTGCATCATTCAATAGCTTTGGGAAACATCAGTAGGGCTGCATGGAATGGGAGACAGGCACTATTAGTGGGTATTCAGGAGGGGAAAGGGAAGTTTACCAACAGTGATTAATACTGGGGACAGAGACCTCCATCAATCCCTCCTGTCTGCCAGCCCAATCGTCCAGTAAAATACTGATCTTTAGTACAGCACAGTGATAGCCTTTAGCCCCCACCATGGCCAGAAAGACCTTTGTGCAATAATTAGACTATCCTTCACCACGCTCATTCACTCCCTCTCTTCCTCCTCACCATCATATGATCCTCAGCAAAAAAAAAGCACTTCTTTTCTCCAGTAATAGCCCCCCCTTCTTCTGTGGTCACCCTTCACACTATCAATTCCTACACCCCTGTCTTTTCAGCAGCACTGGCACAACTGAGAAAGAGGCTGTCTGACAAGTCTTGCTTGTACCATGGGAAGAAGGGAAACAGAGCCAGGAAGGTTCTATATATTGGACATGCAGATCCTACCAAACCAAGGCAGCAGTGACCATCCTCCCAGAGGTGCCTCATTCCCTTGGGTCTTCCCTCTTCAGCAACATCCGCATCACTATGCATTTAGTGAACACATACTCCTCAAATAGCTATTCTTCAGCAAAAACACCATAGTAAGTCAGCAGCCACTCTTTCCTCATTCCCCTTTGTCTCTGTAGCCCACTGCCTTAGGTAATCACATCATTTAGGGAGTCCTACAGTTTCACTTCCACCTACTCGTTTTTGCAGCAGCTTGCTGAGCCCCTGACCACCCAGTCACCTTATGCCTGAGCCTCCCCTGCTGGGTCAAACTGCTGCTTGGGGGCCCCAGAACTGACCCAGCTTTTAAGATGCAGCAGCAACAACAACCACAAAACCATTTGCAAAGGGGTTTAAGTACATCTGGTTCTTTAATGAGTTTGTAGCACGGCCCCTCCAACGGGATAGATTTGAGTAGGAATCAAAGGATCCCTTTGTCCCATATGAGCACCAAACACAATATATCACCAAACCTCAGCTGTCTTAATAGCTTCCCTTTACAAACATACCCTGGACCTTGTAAAACAAAAAAGAGTAGTTAAACCATGGGCCTCACCTTAAGGAAGTTTACTGTTGATCTGTAATCTCTTCATTTTTATCTCTGAGGAAAAAGCAGTGGCACGTCTGGAGGAACCTCTGTCTGAATCAATCCCTACAGCCCCGTTTGCTTACCCCTGCTGTGTGCCTCCTCAACAGTTAAACTGCAAACAAGCCAACTCCTACTTTGAGCAAAATTCAAAGAAACCCTTTGTCAAGCTGTACAGGGAATCCAGAGTCAGAGCAAAAAACATGGGTTCCAGTCCTTAGAATGGGGAATTAAATGGGATGAATTTTAATTTCTTTTTTTTTTTTTTAAGCAGTCTAGTCCTGACTGCAGCAATATTTTTATTTTGAATATTATCATTCCTACCTCAAAGGAGGAACAGATGGAATTTATGCTCATGATTGTAAAGCAATTCAGCACACTTATATTGATTGGGTCAACATTGAATTCCTGAGCCTGAATTCTATTGGTGAAAGAGGCCCTCTCAGAAATCCTCTCCTCAAAACCATGGTATTCCACAATATGTGTGACACTGAATGTTTGAAATGAAGCATTCAAGTGTAAAGAAGAGAGGGATTTTGGACTTTAGACCGTGATTATGAACATCTTTCTATAGGATTCATCATTTATCACATATCATCTCTCAAGTAAAATAGAGCACTAATCTTTTTGCATAAACTTTTATCTCTGTTCTACCAATGCTTTGCTTAATAATAAAAAAGATAATTCTGAAACTATATTGTTAAATCATACAGAGGAAACAAACTACAAATTTTTAACAAAGATTAATTTACTTGTTCAAAAATGTAAAGTTGTTCAAAATGACAAAACAGATGGATGTGTGACAGCTATAATTAATGCAAACAATGTTTGAAATTTCTATTCAATCTACATAACATAAGAATCTTCATTAAAGGCCGATGATAAAAAGAAATCTGTTCAACAAGGTCTTCATGTGCAGAACTAGAAGCAAAAGTTTTCAAACTAAAGCAAATGAGGTTCAGGTTGGGTGGCTGATACTGTGGAGCATTTGTGAAACACTGCCTGAGGGAGATCAGAGAATTCTATCACTATAATTCCTGAGATGAGGTTACATAAATTTGACAAAACTTACATAATATATTCATCCAGCCTTCACCTTCATTGACTCAGGAAAGAACAAATATTTTGTTCAGTGTAGATCATCATTCTATGTTATCACAGCTGTGGTATTAATTTTTAATTTTACAGTATTTACTATGTCGCACTTAAGAAACACATATTTCTGTCTTGCATTTATGCAGCTTCCTTTCCTCATTTGGCATATAAGAAAACAGAAAAAATGCCTCATTGTAGCCTTTAATAAGTTATAACTAAGTCAGAGATTCATGAGTTTCAGCTTCTGTTGTCATACTCAGTAATGGGATGTAATAGTTTTTCATAATGAGCTAAGCAGAGCCAGGCTGGGTTCTAGAGGCATTAACCCAGAATTTTCTTGCTATGGATGGATTGTTTTAAACAAAATAGAATTTAAAGCAAACTTTGCTTGCTTTACATATAGCTGCTGAACTTGCAAAGATATTCCCTCTGCCATCACCTTGACGCCACAAAAGAAGTCTCAAGAGACCTCAACTGACAGCTTCATGAGCTGACTGTGATGATGCTACATGACACATACAATAGAATAGGGAAATTGAGAATTCATCTTTTACAAGGAAACTTGGAGAAAAAAATCTCTTTTAGGGATTTGTGCAACTTTAACATCTTAACTGATTTGAAATACATTTTCCAGATTTTATCAAAAGCACTCGCAGAGCTGTCTAATATCAAGACATTAAGAAGAAAAATATTTTCCTTTTTTTTTTTTTGATCCTAAGCTTCCCCCCTTTTTTTTTTCTTCAACAGCAACCCGTAAAAAGCAAAAGTATCATGTGGAAGGCATTGATTATCACACAAAATAATCTCAGAGATCGAATCAGCTGCATTTGTTTTTTAGAAAACAGAAACAAAAGTTGCATTTTCAGTATATAAAGTTCTTAGGAATGGTTTAGTATTTCAATAATCATATTTGGTAGGTGAATTGTGATAAAGTGCACTAGAAACAAAAGACAAAAAGCTGAAATTGCATGATGAACAGGCAATGAACTTGCAGCAAAACACTTTTTGAAGCAAAAAATGAGTGGGAATTGAAGAGCTGTTAGTATGTATGAAAAGTTATGAGATAAGATAAAATAAACCTGAACTACTTAGAAGTGTGCATTAAAAGCATGGACACAACTTTTACTCTGCTTTACCACCAGCATCAGTTTAGAGTCCTTCTTGACCATGTGCGCCATAGGAATATGTTCCTGAAAAGTACTTTGCTGAATTGAATGCTGGGAGGATGGAAAAACTCATCACTTATTATATTCTTAGAAACCTGAACATCTTGGATCTGTTTCTTTAGCTACATTTGCCAAAGAGTATAATGCACTGGAAGAAAGATTTGAGAATTAAGGAACATTTAACCAACAATGACATAATTTTCCATTTTGGTTATAAAAGTTTGAAGATATTTGTGAGTTTGTTTTTGCAGTTTTTTATATTAGTACCATCATTGCATCATATCACATAAAAAATATATTATCATGCACTCTTACTTGTTTGTGTAAGTGTAGTATATATTTCAACAACTATCATCAGCAGTTTTATCCAGGTAATGAGTTATCATTAACTGCATCCAAGCTTGTATATCTGAGGGTTAGTTTATTTTCTAAATTGCCTCTACTTTAAGATATATTCAATCTAACAACTTCATAAGACTCTTCTTAGTGACAGCAAAGGACGTTCTTAGGAGTACAAAAATGGCCTATGTGGAAGCTAAGGTTCATATCCATACAAGAGCCACCTGAGACCATACCACATCTGTAATGTTGGTTCCTAGGCCACACGTGACAAAGCTGAGATAGATATTTAGGATCTAAAGGAAGGAGGAAGAAACTGGTGCTCTAAAGCAAAATTCACACAGCCAACATGCTGTGGAGGTTGACCTTTCTGAAGTCTCATGCATATATGGGACCACAGATTGAGCAAGAACTGAGCTCCTCCAGATCATGGATTTGGGCATGGAAGCATTGATTTACCCCTTCAAAATGCTTCCATTATTGTAATAAAGTCAGTAGTAGTGGTGCTTATCTTTTTGCAAGGCATGGTTAGACTATTTCTTCATTTGAGGTTTTTTTAAGCCACAACTCATTTTTGACAAAGAAAGACACTCATAACCAGACATTCCTTGGCTGGGGAGAGAGACAGACAGACTTTCCAGCCTTCACATAGATCAGGATAAGAGGCATGTATCAGGCAAGCAGAGATCCAACAAAAAAACCTACCATGATTCTGCAGTCCAGCAGCAGAGGGACTGACCTTTGACAGGGAGGAGTTTTGAATCCCAATCCTACTTCCACAAGCTGTTTACATATTTTAGTGTAATAGTTTATTAATTCAAAACACACAAGCATTCCCAAAGTGAAAAAAAAAGCCAACTAAATTATATAAATACCAGACACTAGAGCCATGAACAATAGTATTCACCTTTAATTGCTCCTTTTGACAGTTTATTCTGGTGTGTTTGCATATATAGATTAGCTGACAACAGATAGGTGCTGGCTTGAACAAGGACGAGTGAAATGATCAGCAAGGCTTAACGTGCCATAAATACAAGGGGCCGCTTTTCAGGAAATGATCCTGAAAAAGCTTCTTATGACTCACTAAAAGAGTAAGCTAAGAATAGCATACACATTAAAAAACCTCAAAACACCAGGAACAAACACACTCAAACCAAATGAGAACAGGCAAGAAGAGAACAAGAAAATTGGCGTAAGGCATTTCCTCTTCACTATTTTTCCTTCAAACTATCTATTTATCACTAACAGAGGAACATATCAAGTGCTCAGCTATCACAGATACCAGCAAAAGTGTATTTTATAAAAAAAAAAAAAAAGCTAATTAGAACAAAACCATGCATTTAAATAAAATTCAGATCTTCTAACCAATGACGAAAAGAGAAAGATTTTTCCTTTTTTTTTTAGTAAACTTTCTAAAATAGACTGAAGACTATGCCAAGAAGTGGAGATAGGTGGGCATGAGGAAATAAATTGTTTGTTAGACAGGTAGAAGAAGAAAGAGTAATAAAGTATATTTCTCCTCATTTTGTACTCTCATGAACAAACAACATCAGTGTAAGTCTCCTCCATTATCACAACCAGTGGCAGTCAGAGCAGTACACCACATCAAGGTTACCAGGATTCAGAGCTGGAGAGCACTACTCCACCCTAAGGGGCAGCAGCTCATGAAGAAGTAAGCAACTAGATAAGGGACAGAACAAACGATAATTCTGAAACCAGCCAAAATAAAAATATATGAGAGTGTAACATCATAAAGCATTTCCTTAAGCTTTGCTGGGAAAGGGAGGACAAGAAACTAACATAATAGTTTGCCAGCACAGCTCTTCAATAAGGTTGGTTGCATCTCACTGCAGTATTTTGATCTAGCACAGTACTTTCTGTCAGGAAATTTCAATGAATAAACATCGAGCTCAAGTATAGAAACAAGAAATCTGACTTGAAAGAAGACAAGCCCACAACAACCAGCAGAAAACATTATATATTCTAGTTTGAGTTTATACACTTGAAGGAATTAAACCAGGTATTCTCCTCTGGTTTAGCTGTTGTAAGAGCAGAAAGAGGATTTATTACTGGCTAATCTTGAGGCAACCTAACCTGCCATGCAGTAAAGGTTTATTTCAATAACTGGATTCATTCCTCTTCCTCCCTTTCTTATCTACCAAGTTGAAGAGTCACCCTTATTCAAAAGATGATGGTGGAAGAACCTGCCAGGAAAGACACCCAAGCAGCAGTGGACAGCTGCTCCAGAAGCAGCAAGAGACAAGCACTGATTTGCTTTATTTAAGAAAACAAAACAGAAATAAGACCAATACCCGCAAAGACGCATCCAATGAAATACTTGTTCATGAACAACAACATGTAAGACCTCAAGTTTGATGTCACAAGATCCAGGTTTAATTCTGCTACAGAATGTAATTGGTGATTTGGTAACTACAACCATGTCAACATCTCAATTTTCCATATTATAAAACTGAGATAGTTAGATCAAACTCCTCTGTAAATGATTTTGAGATATGTGGAAGCATATGCTGAGAAGCTGATATATTATCTTGCACAACTTTTGTTGGGAACTGAATCTATTTCATGCTGCAATTATTTTGGTTGGTTTGGTTTGAAGGTGCCTAGCATTAAAAGCAACCATAGACCTGAGCTATTTGGGACCCAACCTGGCAGGAAGAAACCTCATGCCCTAAATAGAGATGATGAATGCAATGAAATCAGGCTCAGTGCACATGTGTGTAAGGTTGCCCTATCCAGGCATGAAAAGCAGGCTACATCTGACTTTCTGATTAACTGCACAGAAGGTACCTCACTCAGTGCTCCAGAGGTGTAAGCAGAGGTCACTTGTGGCTTCACAACTTTTAAGGCAAGGACTGCTAAGTTTTGTTTCCCACAAATGCCCCAACAGCCACACTTCACAATTTCCCTTCAGGTTGTCCCTGACTGTGATCCAACATAGCCAAGGGAAGGGATAATAAGGAAAATACCACGAAGGAAACATATGCTGTTACATAAATGCTTCCATAGGCCTGACTACTGTTTCCTGAGAAAGGAAACTCCATTCATCAAGTCTGTAATAAACTGACATTTCATCAGCAGGGGAAACAAGAGGAAGGCACTTGCGAAGGGAGAAATCTGTCCCTCTACATACACGAACTGTTTTCCTTCACATGCCTAATCTGTGAGGTGACTAAAGTTTTACCCACTAGTGCTATAATACTCACATGGGAAACATTAAGTTAAATATTACAAAATTAAAGTGTAAGAGTTATTGGAAACTAGAGCCGAGCAAAATATTAGAATTTTCATCCTGGGGGAAATTCTAATATTTCAACATTTGTTTTCTTCCAAAATTAGGATGGAAATGTTCAAATACCTCCTTTTTTTTCATAGAATGAACATGTTTTCAGCTGTTTTGACGTTAAACTGAATTTGACAAAGGTGTTACAACATCTCCTGGGGATTGTTGTTAAGGCACCTTGTACTTAGAATCATGTTAACAAGGGATATTTTAATCACGTTATTGAACCAAAGCCATAAAAAAAATGCTTAGGGTCAGGCAGAACATTCATTTCATCGTTTTCATCTTTCAGGTTATTTAACCCTTGTATTTTCTTTAGGAAAAAAAAAAAAAACAAACCCGACCAAAAAAGCCCCAAAAAAATCCCAAAAAAAACAAAACAAAACAAAAAAATAATAAAAAAAAAAAAACACCACCACCAAAAAAAAAAAAAACCCAAAAAAAAAACCACCAGAAAAAAACATTGCTCTCTTCTGAAAGGGAAACAAGTTTTTCATTAGAGAACTCCCAGTATTCCATTTTTAAGATGTTCAACCATGTTCTGGATTTTATGTTAGATTCTCAAAATGGTCCTTTGTTTTGGTTAAACTTCAAAATGAGAAAACTAATTTTGGCTCTCATGGTGTTGCTAAAAGTGATTGTTAATATGGATTCAGTAAATGGTTTAGATTAATCCACAACTATATTTATCTAAGAAAACCAAACAAAGCCAAACCAAAAACACAACTAAAAAGATCTCTCTTTTTTCTTCTTGCCTTCATTCCTGGTTTGACTGCACATCCTTACAGCTGATCGTCATTCTAAGAGTTTGAAATGCTCTCCTGGCATATTTCAACACTGACTTCCTGGCAAGTAGCATTCTGGGAACTTAATATTTTTGTCTCTTAAGGATGAATACTTCTTTTGCCCTGATACTGTGTTACTGGGTGCTGCTTGCTTAGTAGATCACTTTTTTTATCA
The DNA here is from genome assembly GCA_032466535.1 of Forpus xanthops. Classification (NCBI taxonomy): domain Eukaryota; kingdom Metazoa; phylum Chordata; class Aves; order Psittaciformes; family Psittacidae; genus Forpus; species Forpus xanthops. The sequence continues at coordinate 38,648 of JASSUY010031716.1, read as the reverse complement.
AAATATTGCTGGATATGTTGGTTGAAGTCTATTGACTCACACAGTGAAGAAGAAAGTTAAAGCAGAATGGAAAAATCTCAGAAAAATACCCTATGGAGATGAAAAGGTATCTTGCTGCAATTAATTGCATGTTAAGGCACTGGAGAAGCAAAAAGAGAGGACCTCATTGATCAAATTCCGTTTGCAGATTTAACCAAACTAGAAGTTCTCCACTTAAAGATCATTCCTCGGTCTTCTGTTGTTAGTTTAGTTGACTGGTATTTTCCAGACATCTGAGGTATCAAGCACTAATTATTTAATACAAAAATAAGACTCAGATGTCTACATAGACAGTTTGCTTTTTTTTTTTAAAATCCCTGTTCATGCTTTTTTGCTGTTCTCATACAAAGGTTAAAGGCTATGGTCTTAATTTAAACATAACATTTTTATGGTTCATAAGAAAATCTGTATTAGTTTATATTTTTTACAACTTTCATTATACCCTAGAGATTCCCAAAAGTCCTTGTACTTTCCTTCTGGTGAGAGACACTTCCCATAAAATAACACAGTATAAAAATAGTAATTATTAACTCAGTGTGATATATTTTATTAAGGTGCAAAGAGCATATTCAAAGGACTAAATTTATCCAGTGTCCAGTTTCGTGGCCATATATTCTAGCTTAGAATTATTAAGTCATGAAAACACACTTTTTAATCAGCATTAGGAGTTTGAGAAAGACAAGAGCTAACCCTAGTAAGCTGCAATAGTTCAACATCCCTGATGTCTGACAGATAGCTACAGTTCTGCTAACTAAGGATTTTAAAGGGTCTATGCACTGGAGAAGGGTTATATTTTGAAAACAACTCTAAAATTACTTCAGAAACTCCAGCTTCCTGCTGTGACATTACGAGGTTGATACCTGCATAAAGTATTTTTGAAGGCTACTGAAATTGTATATTCAGTATACTTATACAAAAGAACTTTTCATATGAATTTTTGCTAAGGATCCCTGAGTTTACACAAATGTAGATTCAGCAGATTTTAAATAATGCACCTAGGAAACCAGGCTCATATGCCACACGCATAGTACTGTGCCACTGAGCACCTTTCTGAGAGTAGTGAGGGTGTGATCTGAAAGATACTCACGTATCTGTAGAGCACTCAGCAACTGGGAAAGGTTAGCCACTGATAGGATGGAGTAAAACTGGTCAGCCTCCACCCAGAAAATGTGAAAAATCGAAGATTATGAATCATAGAATCATGGAATAGTTAGGGTTGGAAAGGACCTTAAGATCATCTACTTCCAACCTCCTGCCAGGGGCAAGGACACTTGACACTAAACCATGCCACCCAACTCTATGTCCAATTTTCCCCTAGCACCGCCAGCGATGGAGCATTCACATCTTTCCTGGACAACCCACTCCAGTGCCTCACCACCCTCACAGTAAAGAATTTCTTCCTTATATCCAATCTAAACTTCCCCTGTTTAAATTTGAACCCGTTACCCCTTGTCCTATCACTACAGTTTCTAACGAAGAGTCCCTCCCCAGCATCCCTGTAGGCCCCCTTCAGATACTGGAAGGCTGCTATGAGGTCTCCCCTCAACCTTCTCTTCTCCAGGTTGAACAACCCCATGGAAGCTCTACATTAAATTGTGGAAGGGAATACTGCAGGAGACAAGCTTTGCCTTAGTATTTTGATCAGTATGTGAAATGACAAAACAAGATCTATGCTTTGAAGAAAATCCTCTACCGTCCCATCAGCAGAACTTTACATTCTTTCCAAGTAATAGTAATGGCACATGCTCGTCACAGACTGTGTAATTCTCACAAGCAAAAGCCCAAAGTCAGTAGCTCCATCACTCTGAAAAAGTAAGTATTGATAGTCTGTATAGTTATACAAAAAGTTGTACACTTATAGCTTACTAATGAAAACAGAGACCTTGCCACATATTTTGAGAGAATCAGAACTGTTTTAATTGAAGCAATAAATAGATCTAATACTGCTATCACTTATATTCACATATTCTATTTCACTTCTCCTATTCCAGATTCCTGTCCCTTTACTTAAAATATTCCACTGCTCTAATTCTTGTTCTCTTTTTTTTTATAACTACTTTGTCTGAACATGCTGAACAAGCAGTTCTTATATATTGACTTCAGTCTATTAGGTAAATCCTGAACATGCCAAAACGACTCAGACAGATTGAGTTAGATAATGTGTCTGGTATCATATTTTGTGGAACACTTAAATTACACATTTAGTCTCATACAGACTGTGAGCTAATTTTTGAGATACACTCATTTTAATTCAAATTCTGTATTTCTGCCCCAAAGCGTTTCCCATTTAATCGACTGACCTTACTTCTTTGTCAACCAATTCTGAGTACAAAATTAAAATTGTATATCTTTTATACCATATCAGAACCAACTGGCTTGAAAATTTCCCCAGAGAGAAATAATGAGAAGAAAAAAAAAAAGGCAAAAAAAAGTCCCTTAAAAAAAGTCCCTTGAAATAAAATAATTCTATGAATCTTGTATGATTTCTAATGAAGAATTTCTCCTAACAAGCTTGTAACCTAGATCATGTTATATCTGAAATGATAACAAGCCTGTATAATCAGCTTTGCAAGCAGTAAAAATCTAAGCTAAAGGTCATAAAGAGCTCCAAAATCTGAAATCCTGAATGAACTATTGCCATAAAACAACACTTATGGGAATGAGGGAAGACTATAGGATGTTTATTTGTTTTTAATACCTAGAGCTGAAAGAAGACTTGCTCTTTTCTTACTGCAACTTGGATTTCGACAGTTAAAATACTCCCAGGGCAAGTAGTCTGTGGTCAAAAGTCCCAACAGTTAGTTATTGTTATGCACTTAACACGTCAGCTCAGATAACTGAATATTGTATTTTTGGGGGAAGGAAAAAGAAAGGTCAACTTATGTTTCTTTTTCTGTTTTTTATGCGTAGAATTTTTGTGTAATAAAGCACCATTTTTTTTTTCTTTTACCCCTTTATTTCTGTAAAATGCCGTATGTTTCTGTCTTACAGCATCTGGAAAGAAAAACCCACCAATACCATGTATTGCCTGAAAAATTCAGTGCAGCTACTCCTTTCTGTTGCAGCTGAGGAAACCCAACCTTAGGAAACAAAAGCAGCTTTAGCAGCACCTAGTTATACTATACCTGCAGACAGAGAATGCAATTGTGGCTTCCCAAACACAATTCAGCTCAGAAAAAGCAACAACCAAAAGTAATAGTGAAAAGAAGGTAAATGTCTTGCCTCTGCAAACCAGTTCATAATTTCTAGCTCTTCAAAGTATTGCAAGAGAAGGTCCTGTCCAATTCCCAAACTACCAATTCCTCCTCATTACTGAACTGAAAAGTACTTCAGCCTTCCACAAAATACAGTTCCTCTGGAACTTATCACTACAATTACCTCTTCTATTTTGAAATTTGTATTCTTCTTACCATTTTCAGTACGTTTGAGTTCTTTTTGGATATTTCTTAGACGTAGTTTTCTCTTACTTTCAACCTTTCTGCTATCCTCCATCCTGTTATTTTTCACATATCTACAGGCAAGACTACAAAGGCACTGTACTGTTAGGTTTTGAACCTGAAATACTTTTGCAAGGCTTTGCCTTCCCGCAGAGCATTTGCGCAGCTTGTAGTGTGCCCTTAACAATAGCAGTTATTAGGAGCTATATTGTGAGTGCTCATTTTCAGTTAACAGTCTGTCTAAGCTCCTGTAAAACTGTTAAGTTATAAATCACTTCACTCTGTTATTATAAAAAAGTGGTAGCACGCAATTAGCAATATAATTATAGAATTACTGTACTCCACAAATTATACAGCCGGGCCCCCAACACACATAGCTGCAGGGCCCTAGTGCAGCCATGAGACTTTTTTTCTTCTAAAGCAACAGATGTGTCAAGATGGATTAGAAAGATTTTTCCAGATGCATGATCTTAAGGTTTTTCTCTTTTTTTTTTTTTCTATTGCTGCCAAAGCTGCTTTACCTTTTGAAATGTCTTCTCTAAGAAAACATACAAATCAAGATATGATTAAGAGGTAGCTGAAGGCAGTGAAGTTCAGGTTAAGACTCCAAAATTTAGCAAGACGAGCTTCCACCTTGAAGTAAGGATGCTTGTGTGGTACTTGGCTAAGATCCAAGTTGTGAGCACATGCTAGAAAACACTTGCAGCCCAACATTACAGAGGGAAGCCAAAGGTCAGCTTCCTTCTTTTCTCAGAAGAAATCTCTCTGAACACAGAATATGTACCACCCGCCTGAAGAACAGAGTGACTAGCTGCTGCTCATGCTGCAGCTTAGGACCTTCCATTCCTCCAGAACAAGGCCCACCACGTCTGTCTGTCTCACACTGATTGCCATTAGGCAACAAAATACAACACCTTTCCCAAAAGATTTGTTAAGCTTCATTTATCAAAAAAGGTCTTGAGACAAAACTGTTGGCTATTTTGTATACAAGCTTAGTTAAAATGAGCAGTAGCACTTGACTTCTATTTGCAGGTATATGAACACAAGCACAGGTAGGTAGACTAATCAACTCACAGACCTACAAAGAAAGTCAGACATTGGTCACAAAACCTGACATTTCCAAGAAGGTACCAGGATAGCCTGAGGTATCTATTCACCTTAAACCGTTTGACACATTACCTTAGCCCTAATCACACAGCAGCAAATATCTGAAACAGAATCCTGTCTTTCCATTTAACAAAGGGCATGAGGGAAACAATAGTAATCCTTTCTTTTTTTGCCTTTGCATGGTCAGGCAGCTACTTGAAATCCAAACTCTAATAATGAAAAGGCAAGAATCACCAGGATGGGTTTACATTCCTCAAAAGCCAAAACCAAAAGCGACAGCTGTCACATCCCGGGCATCTTTGTGGTCTCCCCTTTTAAGAGACAAGGATATGTTTGGAGGATGTGGGGCAAGGGAGAGAGAGCAAAGGGAGCCATGCAAAATAAACAACACTGCAAATATATCTAGGGAGAGAACAGGTTAAAATGAAGAATGAATTCCTGGCTGCAGTGAGCTGTAGATCTACATCCGTCAGAAGGTATCCTGTCTCACTGTCTGGATTCAGTTTTCTACATAGCTGCATACTATAATTAGCCTGAGAGCTGTGCAATTATTTGAATGAGTAGCAAAGCAACTGCTGGAGTTGCCTATAGCTGGACTGGTGTGTCAGCCTGTAAATTACAGTTCCAGTGCCTACACTTTGGAGTTTTAAATCCTAAAGACATTTCTCTACAATTTGCTAAGTATTATAATTTTGATAATTTTATATGACCACCCTTTTACCAAACAAAAAATGTTATTGAAGAGTTTTGCTACTTTAAACTGGCTCAGTAGTTAAGTAAGAGAAAACTAAGCAGTTCTGCCACACTTTTCAGAGTATAAGTGCTGAGTGAACAAGCGAATATTCAACTCTTCATTTAGCTGGTGGCTCTGGAAAGTAATGGCAGTCTTATGGAAATGTGCACACAGATTGAGAGAAAACTTTGTTAAAAGGAAGCAAATTCTCAGATGGCTCCTCTTCCAGATATTTGCTAGCTTTTGTCCTCATTTTTGGTAATGCATGAAGAAACGTGCCTTCTTTGAGTGTTTCATCCTGGCAGTCCCTGAAGTAGGGTGGAACAGCCCTGCTCCAGCGTAAGCCCCTGAAAGAGGAGCTTAGGAATCTGCTTTTACCCATCAAACCCTCGCTGACCTTTACCTGCCCTTGCTTTCTTCAGTTTGAGTTCTCATCACTCTGGAACTCCCTGTATATATATATATGCAGTCCCTGACTGGAGGAAGAATACATGTCATGGTTATGATTGGGCCCCAAAAAGAGATTTGAGAGAGGTTAGCACTGTGTTTCAGCTGTGTACATCTATTTAAAAAAGCCAATTCTAGCATGCCCCAGACACTTGTACTGTGACTTCCTATTTAAACCTTATCAGCTTTACCAGGATCCAAAATAGAAGACACTAGGTTCACTAACACAACTGCCTCAGCACTCTGTGGTGTTGAGCTGTTACTCCATTACTGCCCAGGGGTCAGGCAGCAAGACCGAGTTTTTTAGAGAGCAAACCTAGACGGACTGCCTGCACCACTGCCATGGATACCTTGGCATCTGCTTTCCTGTTCTGTCTTTCAGTGTCTTAAATAGTTATCAAAGGTCAGTAGGATTCCAGCACAATGCTCTTTGTCTAGAACAAAGAAGGAAAAGTACATCTTTAAGAGTGCATACCCAAAGCTGACAAGATCTAGATGCACTGTATATATTGTAAAGCCAACAAAAAGCAATGGTGGATACGCTATATCAGTAAGAGTACTACTTCTCTGTTTAAGCAAGCAGACTGCCCCTAAAATCATGGGGGGAAAGGCATTATCACAATCGTTTAAGACCAGGCATCTTCCTTGAGCTTGAATTTCAAGCTAGTACTTGAGCCATGATCTCATCCAACTGAAAGGGAGTGACAGGTGCAGAAGGAAGGGACAGGAACAGAGAGTGACAAGGGATGGTTTGCTCTACACCTTGATAGCTCCCACTAGACTAGATTTTCTAGTCTTTCCCCTGGAGCAGACATTAAAAGGTGCATCCCGAATCATGTAACAGTTACACAAAGAAATCCCAATAGTTCCTGCTGTCCTCAGTAAGCGCTTCAACTCTTCCAGCAGAAATAGTAAAAAAATAACTTAGAATTGCAGTGGTTTTGCCTTTCACTCTGAAATTCAATAAATATTCTCCATTGACAAGATCAATACTACCCAAATCAGACTCTTAGTTGTAAATTTGAAAAAAAATTATTGTTATCTGCAAAGAGCTACATAAGGGCTTCTAATGCACCCGTTATCACACTGCTCAAGCCACTACTTGCTGGTCTCTGTGAGCCTGGGAATAGCCAGCAAAATCCCCATGGCTAGCTGCTGTGCAGGCAAGGAAATGCAGGAGAGGTCTGTACATCCTGATGAGTTAGTTAAAAAAAAATAAACCTAGCTGAACTGTGATTTCAGTTTTAGCCATGCATTATATTATTCCTGGCTAAAAACTTTATCTTTTTTTTCACTAGTTACCTGACCACTTGTTATTTTGAGATATTACGTCAAAATAATGAATGCGAGAAATACTTTAGTATTAATTTTTCTAATTCTTAAATAGAGTATATAGGCTATTTATACTGGAAAATTTAGCTAATAAATTAAATAGAAGCTGCCAAACCTATATTTACCTTTAAAAATAATTAGACATGCACACAAAAACAAAACAAAACAAAATAACAAAAAGAACAAATCTAGAATTTTAAATTCTTTCTTCATAGCTTTTATTTTCAGCCTGCAACATCAGGTATGAAGAAAATAATAAACTAACTGCTTTTCCCTCTATCCCTTCTCAGCTTTATGCTGTTGTTTATTAAAACAGAGTATAAGGAAAACCTCAGTGAATACTCTCGCACTTAGATTTTATTGAAAGGATGGGGGAGATAAAATTGATTTAAAATACTAAAGACAAATCTACATAGAAATCTGTTAAAAGCTCTTAGGCCCAAACACAGAAACACACCACAATTTTTTTTTTTTTTTTAAATTTTTGAAGTGGGTTAAAGTTACATTTTAAGGTCTCTCATTCTCATCTTTAATGGATATAGGCCCAAGCCAAGACCATAGGTCAAGTAAGTCCCTGCATGTAGTGAAAGCAAGTCCAAAATCCCACACTGGACCTTGATATTAGCTCCTTAGGAAACCTTGGTGACCTAGCCTTTGGAAATTATCAATTTACATCTAAACCTGCACTTTGAAATCACATTTTGCATCAATATCCACTAGATTAGAATCAGGACATGCAAGAGGGTAATTTGAAGGAGTTTCCAGTCAAGTTGGACAGCTTTCACAAGTAAACATTAATGTTCAGCCTGGAGAAGGCTGAGGGGAGACCTCATAGCAGCTTTCCAATATCTGAAGGGGGCCTACAGGGATGCTGGGGAGGGTCTCTTCATGAGGGACTGCAATGAGAGGACAAGGGGTAACGGGTTCAAACTTAAACAGGGAAAGTTTAGATTGGATCTGAGGAAGAAATTCTTTACTGTGAGGGTGGTGAGGCACTGGAATGGGTTGCCCAGGGAAGTTGTGAATTCAAGGCCAGGCTGGACAGAGCCTTGTGTGACATGGTTTAGTGTGAGGTGTCCCTGCCCCTGGCAGGGGGTTGGAACTTGATGATCTTAAGGTCCTTTCCAGCCCTAACTATTCTATGATTCTGTGATTCTATAATTCTATGAAATTGGGGTTAACAAATGATGATGATGATGATTAACATGAAATAATCAGCCATTTTGCACCATTAAATTTCTTCTTTCCAAACTCAGATGGGAAACACAGTTAAGAAAGCTTTGAAAATATGATTTTGAATAACAAAAAAAAAAAAAAAGAAATAAGAAAAAACCAGATGAAAATGCAAAATTACACGAAGGAAATTATTTTTTCAATTTTCAATTATTTTTACAGAACCTGACAATTGCTTTTCAAATTTTTCACTTTATTCTCTCCTATTTTAAGAATTATCTAGAAATTGCATACAAAAATTTTATAAATTTTCGACTCAAGTATTAAAAGAGACATATTTTCATATAATATTTTTGTGACATTTCTCCTTCTATGAAAAAAAAATCAAAATATTCACTTCCTGTATTAGTTACTGGTGTTTAAAGTGAGTCTCTGAATTCATGTCTAGAAACGTAAGAAGAGAGAAATTTGTCCTGAAGAAATTCAACCGAAGCATATAAAATCAGAGATTAATTTAAAGCTCTGAGATGAGTGCTCCGGAAGCTATATGTTTTCATATGAAAGCGAGACCTTAATGCTTCAAAATATGATAAATTTATTTGTTTGCTCTGTCATGGCCCTTCCAATTTTTCAAAGCTAATTTGTACAACCATTTTGTGTGCGGCCAAATTAATTTATTCCAATTACATTAGAAAAGCACAAAAGTGGGAGCTGCAATGACATAATACATTCCTTTAAAATAACAAATAAAACTGCCAGACTGAAATTCACAACTCTCAGGGAAACAAACTTAAAAAAGGAAGTTGAAAGGAGAGAACAATATCTGCAGCAGCACTTAGCAAGGACGAACAAGTTCCAGTGGGGAAATAAAGGAATTCTTTTATAAAGATAAACTAAACCAGAGTAATTTGCTTTGATGTTGATGGGAAATTGCTGCATGCTTTGAAATACTGGGACCTAATAGACTGTTATTCAGCTGGAATCAGGATGATCTGAATGAGAGGAGAGGGTGTATGTGAGAAGAGGGGATGGGCAGAGGAGGTCATACCCGACAAAGCACAGACAAGGTTGCCTCCGGTGATGTAAAAAGGAAATGGACAGCTGAGGTTCAAACCAGTTACCCACTGGATTTCACGGCTATTGTTTATAACAGTTTATAAAGATTATTTATTTAGTGTTAATTAAAAAATTCAGCTCTAAGGGGAAAAGAAAGCATATGTAGAATTAATGTCTCTGTGGAGACTGAAGTGGCCCATTTGGAATTTCAAAGGCAGGAAATTCATGAAGACTATCATACAGTGGAACTGTCAAGCATTCAGTAGTATCAGCTACTTAAGGAAAATGCTCAGTATCTCAGAGGCAGAGTCTGCCACTGACTGCTACTCACACTTAGTGGTACCTTCCTCAACAATTCATGCCCATGCATTCAACTGGACTATTCAGTATGTGAAGTGATATTACTGAAAATCTTGTTTTTATTACCACAGTATATTACTAAGTGTTACAACTAAGTACACACTGCAGTATAGTAGTAAAGTGTACACTACACACTCAAAAGATGAAACTGTTGCTAAGATTAACATCTATGTGGGATTTTTAATTTAAAAAATAACAGCAAACAATAATGAATAGGACTACAATGCCAAATTGTTGGTTTTATTAAGTAACAATCAATTTGACCCATTTTGACAACCATGAATTATTGCTGGTTGATCAGTGAGTTCCGTAGCTCCCCAAATGACAGAACTGAAGGAGGACTGAATTCTGCCTCAGAGCCAAAGAGTAGGATGAAACCTTACGTTACTTTTGGGTTTCTTCTTTTCCTCTATAATTAGCTAAAATCATTCTACTGCTTTGTTGCCCATCTTCTCAGGTCAGATCATCTTATTTTAGCATATTTCTAGTTTGCCGTTGGTTAAGGATATAATTCTGCACCTTATTACTTATAGGGATGGTCGAGAAATACAGTGATTTGCCATATATTTTTTACTTGTGTTGTATCTCAAGGCCCAGCATGACCCAGAACCTATAAGAACTGCGGTCTTCGTATAGATTCTGGATTCTGCAAGATGCTAATGGCATCTCTTCAGTGAAAGACTACCTTCAGGATGGTCTTGGAGTGCCTCCACTACTTCTCTTTCTTGAAGGAAAAAGGAGCTTGTTAGAGCTAAGCCCATATTTTTTATTTAGTTGAGGCAGACTATAAGCCCTGAATTTCTTTAGCAAACCCTTTACATTACCTATACACTTCTTTACTCTGATTTGCCAACATAGAAGCAGTGTGTGCTAAGTTTGCTTACCAGCACCACCTTGACCCACTTCAACCCAGGCTTAATAACAAACACATAGACAGTCCTGCTAAAAATGTCTACTTCACAAGATTTAAAGAAAGAGTTTAGGTACAAGCTCAGAAGGGGAAGATAAATCAGTAAATCAAATCATACCTCAAAGAAGATCCCTAGCCATACTTAAGGAAGCTCGCACCTGACTGTTTCAGCTCTACTCTGCAAGAATTCTTATCTAGACTCTCCTTGCTGTAGGTCCTAAAACTCTGAATTTAGAGACATTCCTACCTCCCCAGCAGCCTCCTATATTCTGAACTCAGATTTTCCTGCTGATTCAAATGCCTCTTGATAATCTAACCAGCTCCGTTTTCCTGACTATTCTGCAGAATTTCTTCAGCCACAGTTTGAACACATCTACACAGGAATATATGATCTAAATAAGAACATTGATAGGTCTGGTCAGTTTATATGTTTAAAGACTCTCTCCTACTCTCCTTATTCAGCCCTGCTGGCTGACTGCCTCCACTCAGTGTGGACTGCTCCTTTGGTCCACCAGAGATTACTAAAACACTCACACAATGTCATACAATGCATGTATTTTGTCAAGTTTGTGATTTGGGTCCCTTGCCAACTTTCTGTGGGACCACACAATGCTTTCAAATATATGGGAAGCACTTTAAGAAGTTAAGGAGTCCAGCTTTACAGGACCACACTGAAGACCATTTAATTCAGAAGCTGATTTCAAAGTAGGGAATATTTTGGAACAGAGTAAAAGACAAGAGAAAGCAGACACAGATATTTCCTTTGTATATTCTACCAATTCCTGGCACTGCATAATCTGAGACTTCCTGAGCCAATGGTTGCAACAGCATCTTAATGTTTAATAGGCCAGTGTGGAGTTTTCTTCCATGAGCTTGTCTCATTGCCATGCCTGGAAATGCTAGAAAAGCAAGCTCTCCTCCAGCCATTTGCTTTTACTGGTGTTCCCATGACACAGAAGTCAGTGAAACTCAAAAGATGTTTCAACACTTCAGAAAATAAGTACCTGGAAGACAGACAGCTGATGAAGCTTCAGTCTGAATGAGAATTCAGTAGTGCTGCTGCTGCTAGATGGAAGAAAGCCTTTCAAGGGTAAGTCACAAGCCTGGAATTAGACTTTAACTGAACACATCTGCCAGCCTGTGTTTACAAGCCACTGCACATTCAAGGCAGCCTTCTGTTCCACCAGGCAGCCAAGCAACAGCACCAAAATTTTACCTAATGAGCTGATGCATAATGTCAGAGCATGAACAGGAGTAGCCAACCTCACTCACCTTTTCATCACACCAGAGCTGAGCTCAGCAGAGGAACCAGTCATTGGCTTCAGCCAGCCTAACACGTAAGATTACAGGTATTGGATTAAACAGCCCAATGGTAATGGGGGTGTAATACACAGGATTAACAACCAATTGCAAAACTGTTTCAGGAAGTGGGCAGCATGACCTTGTAGTTAAAGACCCATCTGATCAAGCTAATGAAGACAGTGCTGACCAACCCACACCTGCCACTCTGCAAACCCCAAGGCAAATTGTAGTGGCTGTGGCTTCCTCCATCCATAAGAATAGAGTCTCTGCAAGGTTCACTTACAAACAAACCCAAACAAGCACAGACAAATGAGACAGCCCTGGAGGGAAAGAAACATACACATTCCCCTGAAATCTATGTAGAACCCCATTTCTGGAGGATGGATGCTTCTTTCCATCTGTGTAGTAGCAAAAAAAAATTGTGGCCATAAAACAAACTTGTAGATGGATTTAGCAGGTCATGAAAAGGCCCTAAAAATATATCCTCATATTTTTGATGAACACTTCTGATTAAAAAGCATGCAACTTTTGGGAACAATGGTGTCACCTAGACACTCACTGACAGATTTCTCTAGTCACCCTATGGGCCCAAAGCCAGAGTCTCTGGAAAGCTCACTCTCAGATTCTAACAAGACAAAAATGCAGGAGGACTCTGAGGCACTGAAGGACTTGCCTGGAGTCGTAAAGGCTCAAAATCATAGAGAAGAAAAGCAACTCTGCCTCTTTTGAATTCCAGACTATTCCCAATGTAAGCAGTCCCAGGCTTTGCACAAAATTCAAGCCATATGAAGGAGAAAAATTGCAAAACCTAAGACTAATGAGGATAAACCATGGATAATACTGGAAAGTGTAAAGTAGACTGGATGTACACGGCATAGGCTCAAAAGGACCAAGAAAATCACAAAGAATAGTTTCTATTAGCACGAATGATTGAATTGATATATATTTGCACGACTCTTCTCCAAGAACAATTGCTTCAGCACATACTGTAATGTAAACCAAATGTAAAGGGCAAATAATTGTCAAATAAAAGATTATGTAAAAAAAATAAAATGCATACATATATATATATATATATATACACACATATATATTAAAAGGAATACTCTAGAGCTATCTCCTGGAAAACACATTTGAATTCTTATCTCCAGGCTAAGCTTCTTCGTTCTAAAGTCAAGACTTCAAAAAAACAAAAAAGAAAGTATGCTGTGAAAAGCAAATAAAGGACTCACCCGTAATATTGATTTCATAGATAGTTGTAATTTCATTTTCAGTCTTTCCACACTTCTCTAGATGGATACATTGTTCTCCTAGCATTTATTCAACATCAAAATAGCTTAAGATATTGTTTAGCTGCATACCAGAAATTGAGTGGGGTGCTCACCACAACTTCTAGTTTAGCTGTCAAATATTTGCAGAAGGAACCACTTGCCTAAAAGTGTGGAAACTCAGATCCTCATGTATAGTAGGAGACTGCACAATAAGCTGAGCCATAGAGAAGCAGCCTTTATTGCATGATCCAAGCAACTGCATGAGCCAGCTCACTTTTCAGAGCACCCAGACAAAATGGTTATAAAGAGTGAGGACCATTGCTGTTTACACCTGAGTCTCCCAAGAACACCGTCCTCTGCAAGGTTTCCTAGTGGTACTGCTGGAGAAAGAAGGAAGACCAAGGGACCAGATCAACTCTTCATTCTGCTTTTTATCATCAAGGTAATGCCACTGGCTAAAATAGATCTGTTTAGAATCGTATTTGGAACACCAAATTTCCACCATAAAGAATAAAATTGACAATAAAGGTGGTCACAAAAGGGCTTACCCTGCATTCCCCCAAGCTCTCCATACCAAAAGGCGTTGGAGAGTGGCAATGCAAGAATGGATCCCAAGTGCAAATGATTATTTTTTTAGTTATGGAAACTAATCCCAAAAAGGCACAGAGAAAGAGACATTGGTTTGGAACAAATTCCTGAACTGCATCACATCCCCCCCTCCCCCCCA